>JAHIAM010005202.1:0-60161 GCA_021605205.1 Aegilops longissima
GCTCTGGATCGGCCAAGTGAGACACCAAAAATTTCTCGCTAGGATCAACACCCATCGACCATATCTCGCTGTGGTGGCCTTGCCATCAACAATTTGAAGGCAGTGTTGTGTGTCGAGGTCCCAGGCCCAGATAAACTTATCCTTGGAGCGGGTCACCAGCTTCTTACTCGAATCTAGGAACACTAAATCAGTTACCTTTAGAGAAAGGAAGATGTCCTATAAGTGCAACACTGAGGATAAACCGCTCACCGGGCAAATCCAAAATCACCAGTTTTCAATGTAATGGCATCCCCATCGGTTGATGGCAGAAGGTTCTGCGTGATTCACAGCTAAATTAATGCGGAGAAAATAATGCATCTCTGAAGATATTCAATGGATCAAGTAACTAGGCCAGATAAATAACTGTTACAAATTCTCCAGAAAAGAAGATTGGGGGTGGAGAAGGCGAGCTTCAGCTTGGGTGGCGCCGACGTACACCTCGAGCATGGCCGCGCGAGCTCCGATAGCCCTAGGTCGCGGCCACCTTGAAGCAGTTCTTATGGACCACGCCCTTGACGAGCAGGTGCCCGCCGGCAAGGGCGGTGGCAGTGCTGAGCGTCGTATCTGGTCGATGCTGCTGCTTCTACCCCGGTCGTGGCCTCTCTGATATTCTCCCGGTGGCTCCCCGGATCTGGCGACGCTGAGAGAAAGAAGCAGAAGAGTCGGCGGCTGCATTGGCATGCGGATCGAGAGGAGGTCGCGTGCGTGGGGGAGAATGCGAGGACGACGGCGGCGGCAGTGTGAACGGCTCTACCTGCTCCTCCATCCCTCCAGCCCTCCTGATCCTCCTCCTCCATCCGGCCTCCGCGCACAGAGAGCAGCATGGGCGGGGGAGGCGGAGCCCGGGGTGGGGAACCGATGAGGTGGAGCTTGATGGGCGCCCCTGATGGCGTGGAGGAGGGAGAGGTGGAGTGAAGCAGAAGGAGCAGAGGGAATTAGGAGGGCGGCGGCGGCAGTAGGGATGCGGACGGAATAGGGTAGGGTTTTTCTCGCGAGGACAAAACGAGCAGGAAAAAATGAAACGAGAAAACCAGCCCGGTCCCTTGCGCCCACGTGGACGTCGCGAGAGGGCGACCATTGTGCCACCGTTAATGGGTTTAATTGGTGGTGGTCGTTTGAGCCTCTTGAAAGGTCATATCCACGCTAAAATCATGGAATTGCTGCTATAACACTCACATGGATCGGCCCACGAGCTCTCGCTCGCTTAGTTTGACCCCCTATTCCTCTCAGTCGGTTAGCTTTTTTCCGCCCGCCTCACTGCTCGCTCAAAAAATGGACTATTTTTTAAAAAATAAATAGGTTAGTTTAATTAAAATATGTTCAAGGATTTTTCAAAAATATGTGAATTTACAAAACCATGAATTGTAGAAAAAATTTATGATTTTGAAATATATTCATGGATTAAAAAACATTTGCAAATTAAACAAGTTTTAAATTTTAAAAATGTTCACAAACTTTAAAAACACACATGAACTTCAAAATACTCATGAATGTAATAAATATTAATGAAGCTAAAAATATATAAGAAAAATCTTTTTAATGTTTGCAAATTTTAATAACCGCTCATAATTAAAACCTGTAAGAAAATAAAGAAAGAAGGGGAAATAAAACTAAGCACATGCAGGTCCCACAATGACCCCACAAACCCCGAAGCACCATAGCTCTTCAAATTGTGGGAGGCTGGGAGCTTAGTATCTTTACTCTATGTGAATTTTGAGTTTGCTAACCACATGTCCCAGGTGGTAGTATATATCTACTCTATAGATACTCCACTGATTATGCGCAGAACGTGCGCTCGGACCTACTGCCGCGGCACGTAAATGTATCGAGTTTAATGGTTGTCTTTGTTTGGCACGCACGCATGTGCCCTGGCCAGCTTTGCTAGGTTTTTTTTTTCTTTTTCTTTTTTGCGGGTGAGGCTTTGCTAGGTCGCTGGGCCACTGAATTTGTTCTTGGTGCTGTTTACTTATTTTTCTCGGGATGTTGATTAGTTAAATTTCCTGACAGGGCCAAAAGACCCGTGCTAGTTAATCAAGTACGTAGGGAAAAATGATGGGAATCGTGAAGCAGGAAGACCAGTTTTGATTCGAATCATCATCAAAGACCTATGTGACTAGCTTAAGCAGGATTTTCTTTTTATGCGAGAAACACTGGCTTAATCAGGTTACATGCATGCATGTCAGGCGCTACGGAAAATTCTTTTTATTTTTTGAGATTGGAAAATTCTCTTAACAGAAGCACACATGGGCTAGATTAGGCAACTGAAGAGTTATAAAAATTTACTTCTCCGTCTCAAAATAAGTATCCCAATTTTGATATAGCGTTAGTACAAAATAAGTGTCTCAATTTTAATATAACATTAGCAAAAAAGATAACAGAGTACACGAGTCACACTGCACCGGCAATGCTAGGTTCACGGGGAAATTTTTTACGGGATCAACGGACTAGCTGAGGTGGGGATTTAGGATTGGAAGTTGGGGATGAGGCGGGGCCCACCCACTGAAAATCAGGGGGGGGGGGGAGAGAGATTAGTTAGTTGGAAAGATTAAGTAAAGCTCCGTAATCGTCCGTGCGTGTAGGATTTTCGCACACTGCACCAGTCAACTCCACCCCCAAGATTTCGTCTCTCAACGATAGAGTCGACACTTATCTGGTCACCCGGCGTTAGTCTAAAATAATGCCATATGTGAAGAAAATCTCATGCTTAAAGCTTGACCTTGTTGGCAATTGAGTATACTACAGGTCTAGTGGTGCCTTGCAGCTCACGTAACTAGTCATGCGTGTTAAAATTACGTACTAGTGTCAAAAAAGTCTTACATTATAAGACAAAGGGAGTATATTACTACTGATTTGTCCCGACATAAGTACCAACTCTTGACAAAATAATCACCATCTTAGTACAACAGCTAGTTTGCTTACGTTGCAAGCGTTCCTCGATCGTCAACTACTAGTACCGGTCTATAATTGGTGGGCGTTCAACTGCACACTGTGCTTCTACACTTGTCGAGGCTCCTGCTAAGACTAGTCACAGTGGGAGTAACTTCATCAGTAACATCGAGTCCACCTCAGTAAATTTGCTTATGTGGCAATGAGTTAATGAGGAAAGAGGTACTTGTAGTAACTTAGCTAGTTACTGTAACATCACATGTCCCAATGCAATATGAGTCTATAACCTAATAAATGAAGCTCTGCATGTTACCACACTTATCTTACTACCCACTATGAGGCTAGCCATAGTGGGAGTAACTTAGGTAGTAACATAACACATCCCGAGAAACAATTGCTTATGTGGCATGGAGTTAATGAGGAAAGAGATGCTTGTGGTAACATAATATGTTACTGTAACATAACACACCCCGAGGCAAAATGAGTCTATATCTCAATTAATGAAGGCTTGCATGTTACCATCCATATGTTACTGCCCACTATAAAGGTAGTAACATAGACTAATAACATATGCATGTTACTAGTCTAAGTTACTCTCCATTATGACCAGCCTGAAGATAGTAACATAGTCTAGGGATATGTATATGTTACTAGTATATGTTACTCTCCATTGTGGCTAGTCTAAACGAAATTAGCTTGAGCTCCATGGCCCCACAATCCCACATCAGTAACATCAAGTACCTTGTTCTGAGACAACATACTCCCCTATTCACTCACCAGCAATGCTACACATGCCCATGTGATTGTCTCATGGTGGGGGGGAGGGATTCACAAGATAGAAGACTCGACAACATGTGGATCTATTCCTGACCATTGTGATTGTCTGGCGGGGGGCTCGTCGAAGCCGACCTCCACCTGCACATGTGTCAACAACATTGTGATTGTGTGATGGATTAAATTCGCAGTTATAATCTAGTCCCGGCCATTCTAGAGAAGATGTTGACTTTTGAAAATGAAACATGTGATCCCGTTCATGTCCAGGGCCACTATAGGTCGAGATGATGAAGGGTAAAAACCCTATTTTGGCTGTGGTCTGAATCGGCTTCGACGAGCCCCCATCATATCAACACCTTTCATCACACATAGTTAGAATCGAAATGTGTGCAACAATCTAATCGCGCGTGGAGGCCCAGGCCGACACATGTGCAAAATGGCATGCCGAGCATAGTTGGCTAGCGAAGCTCATGTGCGATGCGTGAGTGGCCATATCCCCCTAGGCCATGGCTCGTGTTCATTGTGAAACAGCTCACACAATTTTACCTTGTATCGTCGAAGAGGTTAGGGGAGGGGGTTCCCTTTTCCTCACTTCTGGGGTAGAAACCTTTTTTTAAGGTCATTCTCCAATGCGGACCCCGGACGCTTCCGCCTTTCAGTTTTCTCGCACAACAAAAGCAAATCAAAGGGGCTTACAGGAGTACAGACCTTCACCACGCATGCGGCCGACACCCCCAGCCCATCCAAAGCTAGAAAGTTAGAAGGGAGTTCCAAGGAAAGAGTGAGGAGGAGGAGGAGGAGGAGAAGCGAGAAGAGACGGCAACCAAGATAACGGGAGGTTCGAGGGCATCTTGGCAAAGAAGAATGAGGCATGTGTCAAGTGCTCTACCGTGGAAGAGGAAAATAAGGCGGAGAGGTTTAACATCTTGAGGGCGGGGAACAGGGGACGATAAGAAGATTAACCACAAACATAAGGGGCCAAGCTCGAACAGAGGAGGATTGAGCTCGCGACAGCTTTTGAGGATATCAAAATGTTGACCATGAGGATAGACGAGTTCAATCTCAATGCAGCGATGATCGTGTGCGTGGTCCGTGTTAAGATGTTGAAGCGTTTGGCGGCCAAGATGAAGGCGGACGAGAAGAAAGGCGGTTGGTGATGAGGAGCCAGCGGCAAAGTGACGAGGAGGCTCGACAACCAGTCAAAAATGCCTCTTTTTTTTTTTTGCATGGATGGGACTTTTGTGTTCAGGCGTATGTAAAAACTATGAACATCGTCTCCTTCTGATTGTGACCAGGCACAGTGAACACCACTCTTTAATTTGCTTATATCGGTATGCATTTAATTAAAATGAAATTGACTGGACCCAGTTGCTTAGAGGATGCGATTGGGTAACCAGCTCTCGTATCCGTGTACCGTATTCACAGCCGAGTCCGAACCCGTTGGAAATGTCGAGTTGGCTGGTTCGATGAAACAATTTTCGTGCGACACATTATAGACACGGTCCCTGATTATGAGAATGGTTTTTTCATTTCTAGAACGAAAGCATGTCCGTCCAAATTCCTAAATCTAGAATCGTACTACTACCACGGACGTACGTATAAAATGAACCTCCGTTCCGAGGTCCACATGCATGTAGTACCTGAAGACAAGGTCACCATCAACCCACGGACGGCCGCCCGACACCAAAGAAAGGGAAAACCCCATGCACGTACACATCGACTCGCATGCCTCACCGATGCACGGCACTAGCTCGCACCAACCACGATGCAGGGGACGATCGATTAGGCGATTAGAGCAACTCCAACGGGCCGATCCAAACGGACGGCGATTTCGTCCGTCTTTTATCCGTTTGGATCGATCTGACGGACACGCATGTTCGTTTCTGCATTTGAATCGGTACGTGCGCCCAATACTATCCTGAACTCATTTTGACGGCATAAAAAAAATGAATGCATGCATATTAAAAAAGAGAAACAACATTAATTAAACATTAAAGCTGGCCACGAAGGTCGGCGACAGTCCACGCGTTCACATTTGTATTAAAAAAAATAAAATAGCCTAAACTACGAGGCGGCGCGTTGCCCTAAGGCGTCGTCGTCTTCCTCGGGGTCCGTGAGGTCGATGAGCGTCGGCGCCGGTCCGGCCCAGGCGAACACCGTGTTTCAGAGCGCCGTCATGTCGGGCAGTGCCGGCGCAGGCAGTGCCGACGTAGGGGGGTGTGTGCGGCCGCCTGTGCAACCGCGGCCTGGCGCGCCTCCTACTCCTCCTCGAGGTCGCGCTCGAGCATCTCGAGGTACTCGCCGTCGCGGCGCTACTCGGCCACCCTGATCGTGCGCCAGTGCTCGAGGTACGCCTGCTCCTGCGCCGGCGTCGCTCTCATCCAAACCGGCGGCGCGCGTACCCACTCGCGCACTACTCCCGTCCAGGAGTAGCGCTCGATGGGGGACGGCTCCCGCTCCGGCTCCGGCTTGATGGGGATGGCGGGGCCACCGGCGGCAATACGCGGTCGCCTGCCGCGGAGAGGGCAAGGGCCTGCACCATTGTCGCCTCGTACCGAGCCTCCTCTTCCGCCTCCACCGCCTCCGCCCTGCGCCGCTCGTCCTCCTCGCTCTCCCGGTAGACGGCCGCAAGGCCTGCCTGGTCCTCCGGTCGACCTCGCGCACGCCTCGTCGCCTCGCCTCCTCGTGCTCGAAGGCGAACCACCTCGCCCCTGTTGGGCGAGTCGGTTGCGTAGGCGGGGTAGCGGCGCTGCTCCGGCGTCAGCAGCGCCCGCCGGCGCCGCACCTCCTCCGCTTGAGCACGAGCCGTCCGCGGCGCCGCCGCTGCGGGATCCTATTCGATCCAGATGCGATCTGCGGCAGCGTCACGTCGGGATACGGCAGAGGCTAGCGGTGCTGCCAGTGCCACTCCGCCTGGTGCACTGGCACGTTAACGCGCTGCCTCTGCTGGCGAGGCGCCGGCGCCGGCGGAGGCGGGAGGAACTCTGAGGGAAAAGGGGTGGCGGGGGAGTTGCCCTTGGCCTTGCTGCTGCTGGCGCCGGAGAAGAGGCCCATCTCGCTGTGGTTGTGGTGGCTAGGGTTTACCGGTGACGAGGGAGCAGAGGTTAGCAGATGTGGACGGCAAGTTTGGATGAGGACGTCCGCGCCGCACGGTTGGCTTAAAAAAGGACGAGCACCGTCGCTGAAGCCTGGGCCCGTCATCATAAATTAAGTTGACCGCGTGGGCAGCGGGTAGTTGGACGGCCGCCATGTAGGGATGCAGCGGATAGCGAGAAGGCGCGCGAAGCGTCCGTATGGCGTCTGCGCCGACACATTTGGGGAGCAAATTTGGGCCGCAAATGCGTCGGCACGGACGCGACATGGACGTAGTTTGGGTTTGGGATGGCACGTTGGGCCGTCACTTTTGTCCGCGCCGGCTAAGCGGACGCAGCGGACGAAATGGATCGGCCCTTTGGAGTTGCTCTTTAGCACAATAACCAAGGACTGAGGCCAACTCCACCGCGCGACCCCGAACGAACGTCCGTTTTGTCCAGTTTCTGTCCGTTTGGGTAGGGATTTGGGGTCGTGTCCGGGTCTGTCCTGGGATGTGTTGGCCGTGCGCCCAGCGCGCGGCCGCATCCATTTGCCCCATCCTGTCCGCGTACACTTTAAAAACTAAAATCAACATATCAAAGCCAAGCCCTAGTTCAGGCCAGCGGCGGCCCCGGTTCATCACGCCGGCAACATAGCCAGCGGCCTACACGTCCATCGCCGGCATCAGCCAGCGGCCGGCAACACAGCCAGCCTCCAAAATGAATAGTTGTCCTCGCCGGCAACACAGCCGACCTCCAAAATGAATGTTTTCTCACCGGCACACTACCAGCGGCCCGACGGGCGGGCAGGCGGCACCCATGACAGCCTAAAAAAGAACGGCCACGCCGATCAGACGACCTAGTTCAGGCCTTCGGCGTCGAGCATCTCCTTCTGCCTGGCCTCGAACCAGGCCTTCGTCTTGTCGCTCATCTTCGACAAGTCCACGCTCATGATCGCAAGGGCCACCTCCTTCGCTTTGGTGGCGGCAATGGTGGCCTTGATGTCGAGCTGCCTCTGTCTGGCCTTGACGTTGTCGGCCTCGATGTCGAGCTGCCTTTGCCGGGCCGCCTCCTCCATGTCGAGCTGCCTTTGCCGGGCCGCCTCCTCCATGTCGAGCTGCTTTTGCCGGGCCGCCTCCTTCATGTCGATCTTCCTCCTCTTGGCCGCCTCCTCCATCTCAAGCTTCTGTCTTTGAAGGTCTAGATATTGCTTCATTTGCTCGTCCTTGCTTTGCCGCTTCTTCTCGTCCCTCACATCCTTTTGAGACATCATGTCATGCAAAGTCTCATGCAAGGCCATGGATGAGGCGTCACGTATGTCGTCCACCCTGGAGTTGGTCTTGCCCCTCGGCCTCTTCAACGCCTCGCCATCTCCACCTCCGGCGAACTTGGCCGTCTTCAGTCCTCTCTTCCTTTGTAGTTCACGGTATTGGTCCTTGAACTTAGGGCACATGTTGATGAGCATCCAACAATGTGTAAGAGTGAATGGCTTGTCATTGTGCCAGGCCTTGAATGCCTCCAAAGATTGGGATGCCTACACAACATGATCAACAACAAGTGAACATGCAAACATATACACGGCCAAAGTCTCATGGCCGTAGTAAGGAAAGGGCTAGAAAGAGGAGATCATACCATGTCCCCAACGCCGAGACCACTTACGGGCCGTGCTTGAACGCTCTCAAATGCGGCGCAATACTTGTTGCACTCTTGTTGGATGAACAACCATCTTTTTTGAATCGAGCCGATGCCACGGTTGCTTGTAATTTGGAAGGGCTCGAACATCTTCCTTTCGTGGAATGTTTTGTGGACTCTCGTCCAAAAAAACAATGCCCTTCTGTTGCGCGACGGTCCACGGATCTTGGCTAATCTCCATCCAAGCTTGGCAAATCAACTTGTCCTCATCTTTTGTATATGAACCCCTGCGAATGCTCTTCCTCTTCTTTTGTGCCTCCGCTCTTTGGGTGAGCTCGTCGATGAACAATGGCGCACCACTAATATCAAAGTCATTGCCTTCTTCTTCTTCATCACCTTCGACATAGATGTCATCGTCTTCATGCCACGAGTCACCATGGTCGTAGTCAGCACGGTCGTCGCCCCCTTCATCGGGGACGTACTCGGCGCGGCCATCCTGACATTGGGTCTCATCGGGGTCGTAGGCACGGCCATGCCCACCGTCGAAGATCACGTCCTCCATGTAGCGGTTGTAGAAGGGGTCGTCGACCGCTGGCGTTGGGGTTGGCATTTCGTCAAACAAGACGCGGGGCGGCATGGCGCCCGTGAACGGTGCCGTGCACGCTTTCTTAGCATCTCGACGGACGGCCGCCCGTCGCCGACCTGGACCAGCGTGACGTTGAGGTCGATGACGGCCGCTGGGCGCGATGTGGACGGCGCGAACAAGCCCACGTCCGGCGACCCCGAGAAACGGGTCTAGCCGTCGTGCCTTGGCGGAGGGAAGCAGGGAGACATGGGCGCGGTGCGCGACGTCCGCGATGGCGGTGCGTGGCGCGGGCGACCGACGAGCTCTGTGCTTTCGCGGGCCGACGGCCGCCGCGAGGAACCGGCGGGGCGCCCCATGCCAAGCATGAGGATGGCGTGCGCTTTGTTGACGAGGTCCTCCTTCTCGTCGGCAGCGGCCTTGCGCCGCGCGGCCTCCAGCTCCTCGCGCTGGGTTGCGAACTTGGCCGCGGCGGCATTGACCTTGACGAATGTTCTCCGTTCCCTCCTCCTCGTCGATTCCGCGTCCAACTTGGCGATCTCCTCCGGCGTGCATTCCGACCGCGTCTTCCTTGGCGCCTTCTTCTTCACCTTTGCGGGCGGGTCGACGGCAAGGCCGCTGGAACCCAGCGGGGCGTCGGCCATGGACGGGGGAGAGAGGGGGCGACGGGAGGGACGTGGGAGGGTTTGGGGCAAATGGCGCCAAATGGATGGGGGGGAGGAGGGGTTGGTTTCTCCCACCGACAGGCGGGCCAGGGGAGGACAAGCGCGCGCGTCCCGCCCGTCCGTGCGCGTCCGTTTCACCCCAAACCGAGCGCAAGTTTGAGCCGAGGATGGGTCGAAAACGGACGAAATCCGGACATTTGTCCGTTTGATGCCGCGCGATGGGCCGCCTCTTTTGTCCTTTTTACCCTAAACAGACGGAGGCGGACAGGATAGAGTTGCGCGGTGGAGTTGGCCTGATTCGCCTCAGCGCATTGTACTACGCCAGTACCAGCACGGGCGCTGGCTCTACGTACCAGTGCCACTACGCGTGCAGTCCGTGGCCGCGCGACTAGGGTACCGGCAGCTCGTTGCTCTACCAGCACGGGCGCTAGCGCTACGTGCAGTCCTTCGCCGTGCCACTAGAGTACCGGCAGCACGGCCACCGCTACTCAAAGTAAAGTACCACTGCTCCACCACCGTAGCTTCCATAGCCTCGTGCAATGGCGCGCAGAGATAGCCCTGCCGCGACCATCAATGGCCAAGGGAAGATACAGGCGCAGCGGCGGCAGCTTTCTGGCGCCGACGCGACGGAGCCAGCCGGACGGCCATGATTAATATAAACTAGTGGTCGAATTGGGAGGCCGCGCAGCTCACGGAGCGGGACGTGCGTACAGACCTTGCCTTTTCACTCCTCCTCTACTCTAGGAGTAGTAGCCGCGCTGTTCCTCTCCAGCCTTTTCATCTCCCCCAACACACACCGCAGAGGCAGAGCAGCTGCAGGTGATCGATATGCTGGGTGGTAGGCTACAGGCTAGTTCCTAGGCGGGCAGGGCTTTTGCACTGCATGGGGCTTCTGCGCCTCGATCCTCCCAGCCCCCAGCATGGTGAAAGCTCTGCGTGCACCGCGTGGTTAATGCACGCACATGACGACGTCAGTACCCCTGTCTTAGTGCTAGTGATCAATCACGTGCCTGTACGTAGTCACGCCCTTGGCCGGCTGTACGTAGTCACATTCTTGCGAGCATGAAGAAGATAGACTACTGCATCATTAACACACCTCACGGACCGGCTAGGTGTCAGTGTGGCTCCACTGGCTCGCTCATCGATGGCGAAAACTCACACGGCCGAGCCACCTAGCCATAGCCCGTGATTAAAAAATGCAGCAGAAATAATGATCGACAAATTAGTGCTGGTGATCGACGGCGAAAACTCGGACGGCCCAACGTATCTATAGCATAGAATGATGGATAAATTAGCCGGCATCGTCTCACCATCATCATGAGAGGGAGATTAGTAGTTAGTTGGGGTCCTCAATCACATGCTTCGATCTACTTACTGTTCTACTGGCCCGGTGACCCGACGAGATGCGTTGCGTCTTCATCTACGGTGGCCCGGCCCGGCCCGGGTCGGGCATGCAGAGCGCGGTGGCCGGATCAAGGCGACTGGTTTTACCCGGTTTGGGGTCAAGCCAGGCCGAGCCTGCTGCTGGCTCTGCGCAAGGCTGCGCGTCCATCCCATGCGTGCGTCGATGCATCCATGGCCCCGGCCGGGGCCACCGTGGGGGTCAGGGTGGCGTGCGCGCTCAAGCCAAGGTGGTGGACTGGTGGTGGCCATGGACACGCGCAGACCTGTACAAGTGTACAGTACTGTACGGAGTACGCCCCGTGTATAGCTACGTACGTGTCGCGTCAAACTTTTCCGGCTCCAGCAGGCACCGGTCACGGATCTGTCGACCGGAGAAGACCGGCCGGCAGGCACGTCACGTTGCGTGACGGGGTCGGTTTCCGACGGTACGGCACGGCAAAGCCGGGGGGGCGGTCAGTCCACGGCTGCCGGACGGCTTACCATACGCGCCCGCCCGCCGGCCGGGCGGGGAGCGACCGCCCTACGTGCGGTGCAGTGCAGCGCAGCGCAGCAGCCACCAGCGCGCGGAAGGGCGATGTGCACTTGCCGTGTGCGTTGCTGCTGCCGTGCGCGCGCGCAAAAGGAAACAAACACTGCGTGCGTGCGCGCTCCAAGGTCGCCGCTCCCTCCCGGCATGCACGGGCTCGCCTCACCTACAAGCGGGGACTGCACTCAGAAACATCCCCACACGCAGGCAGAAACAGCATCTGTGTCCCGATCGCAACTCAGGAATATTTTCCAGTAATCCCTGAGAAATTCTTGGATAAAAAGATTGTGTAGAGACATGAAAACACGAGTGCAGGAAATACTCTGGCCGGATAAGATGTGTCACGAAATGCTAACCGGCCATTTGTTGGGAATGTCACTTATCTCCCCGGCAAGCGGAACCACTCCACAAACCCAACTCGCTCAGGCTCACACAAGTCATCAGGCCACATCATATGGACACGCCCAGAGACAGATGAGAGGAGACAGAAGTAAGGGACAGGTCAACGAGCGATTAATGGGAACCACGGCCCTGTGACCAGACAGCTCCAACACCCATGTGATGCTTGTCTCGATAGCACTACCACATCATTAACACACCTAAAACTAATCAGTGTAGCAAGTACTCCTTGATCAATAATCAGTGTCAAGGCTCCGACATGATTCACTGCACTCCACACACACGTTCCTTAATTGCTCTGCACTTTGCTACTAGGAGTATACTACTACGTGAAGAAATCGGTAGAAAATGGAGTGATTAAGCCGCGGGTTTAGGCGTTGCTGACAAGTGTAACCTCGATAATTATCAGAGCACAAGACAGCACTAGCACATGGGAGATTAACAGTACTAAGAAGCGTAATTAACAGTTGATTGTACGACGGTGCACTGGCAGCTAATGCTAGTAGTAGTAGTAGGCTAGGTCAATGCATGCATGCGCTAGCTAGGAGTAGTAATTATCAAGGGGTTAACGTCGCGCCCGGCGCCACGAGATGGCCGGAGGAGGGTTTGTATCCAGCCGCCGGCGTTGACCCGGGGAGGCTACGACGACGTCAGCCGGTCGGTCAGAAGAGGTCGAAGCGCATCGTGTCCGGCTTGCACGACGCCGGCGTCTTGCAGGACTGCGACCGGTGCAGCGGCGCGCTGGGGACGACGGGTGGACGCGACGACCGGAGGAGTGCGAAGTTGAGGTTCTTGAAGAAGGGGTGGGCCTTCACATCGGCGGCGCCGTGGCGGGACCCAAGGCGGGCGGCGGGGTCCTTGGTGAGCAGGCGCGCGATGAGGTCCCGCGCCGCGGCGACGTCGGCGTGGCAGCCCGTGCCGGGGGAGGAGGTGGGGAAGGTGAGCGGCGCGCGCACGATGTTCCGGAGCGTGTCCTCGTTGGTGGCGCCGGCGAACGGGGTGCGCCCGTGGAGGAGCTCGTAGAGGAAGACGCCGTAGGCCCACCAGTCCACGGCGGCGCCGTGCGCGCCGCCGCCTGCCACCTCCGGGGCCACGTACTCGTGCGTGCCGACGAACGAGCACGACCGCGCCGACACCGGCTCCGCCACGAACCGCGGTGGAGACGCCGCGCACCGGCGACGGTGCCTCCGCCGCCTGAAACGTATCGGGAAGCAGGACACGCTGCGCGGCTCCTCCTGTTCCTCCTCCTCGGCCACGGCGGGCTCCAGCGACGGCGACGACGTGGACTGGAGCGACAGGTCGAAATCGGTGAGCATGATGTGGCCGTCCGCGCGTATCAGCACGTTCTCCGGCTTGAGGTCGCGGTACACGATGCCCATCATGTGCAGGTACTCGAGCGCCAGGAGCACCTCGGCCGCGTAGAACCGGGCAGAGGGGAGCGGGAAGCGGCGGGAGGGCATGCGGTGGCGGAGCGAGTGGAGGTCGCCGCCGGGGCAGAACTCCATGACGACGCAGGAGAAGCGCGGGGCGGCGTCGAAGTCGGCGAAGAGCGTGGGGAGGAACGGGTGGTCGAGCAGCCGCAGGATGCGCTTCTCGGCCGCCGCGCGCTCCAGCTTGTGCTTCTTGGCCACGGCGCGGCGGTCCACCACCTTCATCGCGTACATGCACGACGGGCCCTCCGACGGCGCCGAGGTCCGGAGGCGGCAGAGGTAGACCGTGCCGATGTCGCCGCCGCCGACGCGCCGGACGAGCCTGAAGTCCGCGGGGCCGAGCGGCGTCGCCGGGGAGGACGCCGAGAGCGCGCGGATGGCCGCCCACGCCACGTCGCCGGACCGGTGCGGCCGGAACGCCGCGGACGGGCGCGGGGAGCACGCCGTGGCCGCCGCCGCCATGGCGGCCGACGGGGTGCAGTCGAAGGAGAGTCGCGACAGGCTGGAGCAGCGCGCGAGGCTGCCGGCGCTGCTGGCCGAGCTGAGGCTCGAGTTGGGCGCCCCCGTGGACGACGCCGTCTCCAGGTCCGACACCCCCTCCTCCGCCGGCAGCAGCAGCGTCCCCTCCGCGGGCGGCTTCCTGGGCGCCGGAGCTCGCGCCGCGGCCACCATCAAAACGCACGGGCTGCACCTTTCTTTCTCCTCGCTCGCACAGTGGCGCACAGTGAGACGACGACGGAAGCTTCTTCTCCTCTCGCTCTGCTAGTGCTGGTTGCTTGGATGGACGGTCGTTGGGTCTCCGGGCGTTTTATACCAACGGCGAGGAGGCACGCGCGCCTCGATGACACGCGGGCCCGGCGTGCCCCGCAGGTCAGCGCCAACGGCAGAGGCCCGTCACACGGTCGTCTGGCATGGAGCAGAGGCCCGTGGGCAGTAGGGGCATGCCCGCCATTTCGCAGCGCCGTAAGAAATCTACTTTTACCGTACTCCGCACTGGAGCTCAATTCAAAGCAAACTGGGTGTGGCGTGCGAACGGGTGGTTGCCAGATGGAGCGGGACAGCCACCCACTGGACGCCGGGGATCTGCCGTGCGGTTGGGTTGGGTGTGCCGGTGCATGCCACCTGCACTGTACGCTCGACGTGCCTCGCTCACTCCTACTCCCCTCCTCCCAGTGCAGTGCTAGTCGTCAAGGAGTAGCAGTGTGAGCAGTGTGGCGTGTCTTGCGGGTCCTAGGGTTTGTGTACGTGAGTGACATGTCGTGTGGAAGATACGTGTGCATATACCGATCATGGTTGGTGCGAGCTAGGCCCGTGCATCGTGCAGGACGGTCGTGGGGCAAGGGAGATGTGCGCCTTGTTTTGTATTTTCTTCTTTTTTGGTCTCGTGCGGCCGTGTGGGGTCTAGGATGGTGACACTGTCTTCCGGTAGATCTCTAAACGGGGTTCATGGATCCAATTTGCACCGGTGGTGGCACAACTCTAAGCTTTTTTAGTTTGGCCGGACGTGTTTTCATTCCGAGAAAGTAAACGTTGTCATCATCGGAAGCCGTGCATGTACCGCATATCACCGAAACGGCTTACAAACCCATGTTACCAAACTGAGAGGAGACACGCAGCGAGGCGTTCCTGGTGACCACCCCCCCCATTATGAGCTTCACATTGCACACGAGCCGCAGCCGAGGGGATGTGCCCACTCCCACATTGCGCATGAGCTTCCCTACCAAACTGCGCACACGTTTATTCATGACATGGCACTTCGCACTTGTGCAGGTCTGGCCATGACGTGTGATTAAATTGTTGCACGCATCTCAATTATAACCATGTGTGCCACGAAAAGTGTCAATAGACCGGTTCCGGTGCGTGGGACTTGTCGAAGTCGATTTCCAACCAAAGCCAAAGCAAGGTTTTGACCCCTTCATCATCTCCACGTGCAGTGGCGCCTCGCACGAACGTGATCACAAGTTTCATTTCCAAAAAGCCAACCTCTTTTCTATATGAAAAAAAGGCTTTCAGCATATGCCTTCTACGAAGGGACGGTGCGTGTTGTGCTTACATTGCTACTTAGTGTTGTGTTCATGCTTTATACAATTGGTAGGAATTGGTATATGATATCGGTAGAACTTGCAGGACATTATTAGGTTAGCACAATTACTAGGATTGTCGGTTACTAGGATGCCATGTGTTTTTGTTCGATTACTATGAATGTGCTTGCCATATGAAGTAGTGTAAATGTGCATGCATAAATTTGTAGGGCTAATTGTACATGCATGATCAGAGAAGGAATAGAAATGCTTATAAAGAATGGGGTGCATGCTCACTGGTCATAGCACCGATCAAGGTAGTACATTCTCAGCATAGATCAACGTAGTACCTCCATTGCCCTCTTGTTTGTATGTTCAATGCAGAACGACAAGCTAGTTCTCGGCATTGCTGCTTCGAGGAACTTGTCGAAGTGTAAGGAGGTTCTGTCGAACAAGAAGGGCAAGGCGATGTTGGAGGTCGGCATCGCCTCAAAGAGGCCTAAGAGCTAAGGTATTTTTCATGAAGGCACCGACCCAACTCACTTATGCAAGGTTATACTTGCGCCAATTCCTATTCGACACTTACAAAGCTGGTTCCTTTGTTTTTGTACACATCATGCACCCCCTCTCTCGTGGGCTTGCCTCGTTTAGATTTTTTCGTGCACAGTGCACCCCCCCCCCCCCCTCTCGCTCATGGGCTCAGCCCATTCACGTTTCTGGTTCTTCTCGTAGGGAGAACACGTTTGATGTACGTAGCTCCCGTAACACTAAAAAAAGAAATGCAACGCGCGCCAGGTTTTCGTGAGTGCGGTTGCATTTTGATTTTAGGAAGCTTCTAGATGATTCCGATCTGGTTTTCCTTTTTTGTTTTGTTTGACTATTTTTTCTTTGTTTTTTTCCTTCTTCTTTTTCATTTTTTATATTTTGCAGTTTTGTCTTCTATTCTTAAATCACATTTCTTTTTCAAATTCGTGAACTTTTTTAAAATTCATGAACTTTGTTCAAATTGATGAACTTTTCCAAAATTTGTGAATTTTTAAATCAGTAAGCTTTTCTAAAATTCATGAAACTTTTAATTTTCTGAACTTCCTTCAAAATCCTAAACTTTTTTTCAATTACATGGACTTTTTTCAACATTTTTTTATTTCATAATTTTTTTAAAATTCAGGAGCATTTCAAAATTCGTGAACCTTTCCTAACTCCATGAACATTTTTTCAAAGGTGCGAACATTTTTTCAATTGCGTGAACTTTTTTAAGACCTGTGTCTTTTAAACAATCAACCGTTGACTAAGCGAACTAAACAGGAGGGCGACGAGCGAGCTAGCGTGCACATTAGCAACACCGCGTTGATAGGCTGGCCCATGCCAACGAGCGCGGGAGCGCCCGTTTGCTCCACGGCGCGTTAAGTGCTGAGTACGAGCTCTCCATCCTGCTTGCACCCAAGTTGGAGTTGCCTGCCGATGCCCCCCCAGACCTCACCAAGCACTTGACCACCGCCCCACCAGAATTCCTTCTGAGGCCGAACACCGTTGTGCACGGAGGGTTACGGTCCTCGTCACCTTCAAACTAGTGACTTTCGACACCTTGAAGGTGATCGTATTCAATGCCTACAATGTTGAGGTGGTAGCAAAGTGCAAGGGGCACGATGAGGCATGCATTTATGATGGACCGTTAGTTTGACTTTTGTTGGCCGGTTAGTTTACAACTTTCCTGCAAGTGTTTGTTACTTTAATTGCGTGTGAGTACCGCCTAAAACTCTGGTTTATGATGTGCTTGTTGGTAGTTTCATATGACTATGTTGTGCCTATTATTAGTTGCCTTTGACTATATTTTGCTTATGCGTGTTGGTAACCTCACAACTCGAACTAGAGGTTACCAAATCACATTGTCTATCAAACCAAACAACTCCACTTTGCGCCTGCGTAGTACATTCTTACAACCAAACACCAGTCTTTGTGTTTCTGCTCAGTCAAGCTGAAGGAGATGCATGAAATCAAACTATATGTAGAACATGTTTTTTTGCATGTATTCACTCATTTTGGACGAGTCAGATCACGAATGCAAAATGCCTAAAATTCACGCAGGCTCCCAAACGCCTCCTGCCTCCTAGGCGGAGAAGTGAGCGGGCGAAGACAAATTCTATACTTACGTGCGTTTTAGGTATCAATTTTGCTAAGTCTTGGTCGACTGAGACTTTGTTATGACACAGTTGCTGCTATATTCCTTTGGTCTTGCACGAAAATTCGTACATAAATTTTCTTTTCAGTTTTTCCTTTTTTTTCTTATACTATATCACTTGATTGAGACTTGGTTATGTTTTAGTCGACTGAGATCTAGCCGCACCCATTAATATGTAGTCTTGGAACATGGTGTGAAAGCAAACCGACTAACAATTTCGTGGCAATAATAAGAAATGACAGAATAATATCCTAGTGCAGTCCTTGTAGACAACCTTGAGGTACAAATTATTGGGAACGGCTGTAGTTGATGGCTTGGCACACAAGGATTCAGTTATCTAGGTCACGGGCCTTGACTTTCTACTCTCTCGACCAGCCAACCGTTGAAGTCTATCACACCGTTCCTCTTTTACACGTAGAGTCGTAGACCATGTGGAGCTCTACAGTAGCTCAATTAGCAGGAGCGGCACGTGTGAAGCTCAGTGTGCAGTCATTAAACGCTCACCAATTATCGACCGGTAGCTGACGATGAAGGATTGCTTGCGACGAAAGCAAATTATAAATTATAGTTATACTAAGATTTGCATTATTTTGTCAAGAGTTGGTACCTATTATGTCGGGACAAAGCAAGCACTCCACGTCGACCGCCATACAGTATAGGCCCGATCAAGGCACCACTGGATCAGGGGCCAAACTCTTTTGACTGCTCGGCATACACGACTGACGAGTCCATGCCAGGGCCAAAAGGTCAAGCTTTAAGCATCAGATTTCCTTCACATGGCTTTAGGTAAACAGATAATAAGTGTCGATCCCACCGCTGACCGACGAATTATTGGGAGGAGAGGTTGACTGGATGCAATGTGACTCGTGGACTGTACTGTTCTTTACTCTTTTTTTTTACAGAATCACATGGGATAGAATTTGCAACGGAAGAAAACAAATTGCAATGGAAGAGTTAACTATTTGCACAGCCCCTTAGATGCAAAAACACGCAAATCAGGATGATGATGATACTACCTCCGTTTTAGTTTACAAGTCCTACGTGTATACCTAGGTTGTTAATTTTATCACCATAATATAAACTATATAACACACAAATTATATCGTTTAAAAATAGAACATCTGAAATTTATATTGGTATATTTTTTGTAATATATGACTTGTATTAGGTTGGTCAAATTGACAACCAAAGAGCACGCGCACGCCCTGGTAGGAATTAAATCTTTTAGTTCAACCGGATGCCTCCAGGGGAGCATGTGTCTATAATGAATTAAATCTCACGAAAAGTATTACAATTTGTTACTAGCATCCACTGTGTGTTTGGGCGAGAGAATGGCTTCCCAGAGTAATCCTAGTGTTAAACAAACCGGTTAGATAACTGACCGTTCAATTAATTTTAACTGAGCGCAATTAACGATATCAGTTAGCACCATAGATGCAAATTTGTCTGGCTAAGCGCCAACCAAAAGTATCACCGCAAAAGAAAAGGCCAACCAAAAGTACACACCAAGTTGCGCCAACGACAAAACTGGATCACCTGATTTCTGTGCCCAATATCGATCAACTAAAGATGCTCCGATGAAGATACGATCTAACCTTCTAGTGTGGCGTACATTAGTTCTTTAATTCAGTACTCTAGCCAGCTAGTTAGGGGCTCCTCACCTTTTAGTTCAGGTGGATCTTCCTCCACACCTTTTAGTTCAACCGGATGCCTCCAGCCGAAGAAAAACACAATGCACAAATATTATTCTGCAATCATGTTTTTATCAAAATGGCCTTGAATTCTTAACACCGCAAAATCAAGTATGATCGGTAATGTTTAGAAAAAACGCAGAGATGGTTATGAACAAGATTGATGGCCCAGATCCTGCACAAGTAACATAAAAGCGTCAGTGTTAAACATCGTATGCCTTGCCACGGTGTGTTATAAACCGTGCCGGCTAGATATGTGGCGTGTGTGTTGTAGTTAGGATAGGTTAGGTTGTTGTGATTAGATCTTGGTAGTTAGCTTAGCTTGGAGATTAATTCACACCTAACCTATCCCTAACCTCCTTTGTAATCTTAGCCGCATGTCTGGCCTAATAAACACGCAGCGTGCCCCTGCTCTGGCATGCGCTTCCAGCCTCTCGTTTCACATGGTATACAAAGCCTAGTTCTTCCACACATCTAGATCATGTCGTCCTCTTCCTCCTCCCACGCCATGGCCATGCCCTCGCTCGCCTTCCTCGGCCACACCATCACGGAGAAGCTCACCCGTGACAACTTCCTGGTGTGGAAGGTACAAGTTCTTCCGCACGTCAGGGCTGCGGCGATGATGGGCTACCTTGACGGCTCGATCAAGGAACCCGCTGCTGTCATCGTCACCGAGAAGGAGACCAATGGGAAGAAGGAGATCACCGAGCTACCCAATCCAGAGCATGCAATATGGGTTACTCAAGATCAACATGTTCTAACGTTTTTGCTCGCATCTCTATCCCGTGAAGTGCTGATGCAGGTGTCCAATCACACCACGGCCGCGGGCGTCTGGCAAGCCCTGGTTGAGAGCTTCTCCGCGCAGTCCCGAGCACGCCAAATTCAGCTTCGCTCGGCGATCGGCAACGCCCGCAAGGGCGATCTCTCCGCCTCTGCTTACTTCATGAAGATGAAGGGGTTAGCAGATGAACTTGCTGCTGCAGGAAAGCCCCTCGAGGAGGATGATATCGTCTCGCACATCCTCGAGGGCCTCATGCATGAGCCCGACTACAACGGGTTCGTCACCTCCATCTCCACGCGCGCTGCCACCGATCGGCCGATCGGTCTCAGCGAACTCTTCTCGCTGCTGCTCTCTGCGGAGGCCAGGATCACCGCCCAGCATGCCGCCTTCTCCGCTCATCACTCCGCCAACCTCGCTGCGAAGGGTGGTCGTGGCGGCTACGGCGGCGGACGCGGTGGTCAGGGTGGTCGACGTGGTGGCTACGGCGGGGGGAACTACTCCGACAACTCAGCCAACGGTGGTGGCGGTGGTGCGCCGCGCCAACAGAACGGTGACCGCGGTGATCGTGGTGACCGCGAACGCTGTCAAATCTGCAAGGAGGAAGGCCACGGTGCATGGCGCTGCAAGAAGAGGTTCGATAAAGGCTTCAACAACAATGTACGTAACCCTGCAGGCAGCGGTGGTGCCGGACGCGGTGGCGGTGGACGCGGTGGCGGTGGCGGTAGTGGTGGAAACCCATGCTCCGCCAACTCTGCCCACTCCTACGGCGTGGATACCAATTGGTATCTCGACACCGGAGCCACAGATCACGTCACCGGCGAGTTGGAGAAGCTAGCCGTCCGTGATCGCTACACCGGCACCGACCAAATTCACACGACAAGTGGGCAAGGTATGGACATAGCGCATATTGGTCATTTAGTATTATCTACTCCCTCTGGTTCCTTACATCTCAACAACATACTTCATGCTCCTAGTGCCGACCAAAGCCTTCTTTCTGCCTATAATCTTATGCGAGATAATGATGTGTTCATTGAACTTCATCCTGAATTCTTTCTTGTTAAGGATCAGGCTACCCGGAGAACAATTCTGCAAAACAAGAGTAGATGGGGCTTGTGTTGGAAATATGCCCTAGAGGCAATAATAAATTGGTTATTATTATATTTCCTTGTTCACGATAATCGTTTATTATCCATGCTATAATTGTATTGATAGGAAACTCATATACATGTGTGGATACATAGACAACACCATGTCCCTAGTAAGCCTCTAGTTGACTAGCTCGTTGATCAATAGATGGTTACGGTTTCCGACCATGGACATTGGATGTCATTGATAACGGATCACATCATTAGTAGAATGATGTGATGGACAAGACCCAATCCTAAGCCTAGCACAAAGATCGTAGTTCAGTATGCTAAAGCTTTTCTAATGTCAAGTATCATTTCCTTAGACCATGAGATTGTGCAACTCCGGATACCGTAGGAATGCTTTGGGTGTATCAAACGTCACAACGAATCGGGTGACTATAAAGGTGCACTACGGTATCTCCGAAAGTGTCATTGGGTTGGCACGAATCGAGATCGGGATTTGTCACTCCGTGTAAACAGAGAGGTATCTCGGCCCACTCGGTAGGACATCATCATAATGTGCACAATGTGACCAAGGGGTTGATCACGGGATGATGTGTTACGAGCGAGTAAAGAGACTTGCCGGTAACGAGATTGAACAAGGTATCGGGATACCGACGATCGGATCTCGGGCAAGTACAATACCGCTAGACAAAGGGAATTGAATACGGATTGATTGAGTCCTTGACATCGTGGTTCATCCGATGAGATCATCGTGGAACATGTGGAGCCAACATGGGTATCCAGATCCCGCTGTTGGTTATTGACCGGAGAACGCCTCGGTCATGTCTACATGTCTCCGAACCCGTAGGGTCTACACATAAGGTTCGATGGCGCTAGGGTTATAAAGGAAGTTTGTATGTGGTTACCGAATGTTGTTCGAGTCCCGGATGAGATCCCGGACGTCACGAGGAGTTCGGAATGGTCCAAGGTAAAGATTTATATATGGAAAGTTGTTGTTCGGGTTCGGAAAAAGTTCGGTCTTTTCGGTATTGTACCGGAAGCTTCTGAAGGTTCGGAGGGGTCCGGAGGTCCGGAAATTGTTCCACCACGTCCAATACAGTAGCATGGGCTGTAAGGCGCCCTAGCCTTAATGGGCCAGGGGCACCAGCCCCCAAGGCCCATGCGCATGGGAGGGGGAAACCCTATGGGAGGGCCTCCACTTGACTTGGGAGGCACTCCTCCCCTCTTGGCCGCCCCAAGTCCCATCTAGGGCTGGCCGCACCCCTTGGGGTGGGAAACCCTAAAGGGGCGCAGCCCCTTTTCCCTATATATACTTGAGGTTTTGGGCTGCCCAACAGACATGAGAACTTCTCCTCTTGGTGCAGCCCCGCCTCCTCCTCCTCCTCTCTTGTGATGCTTGGCGAAGCCTGCAAGATTGCCACGCTCCTCCAACACCACCACGCCTGTGCTGCTGCTGGATGGAGTCTTCCTCAACCTCTCCTCTCTCCTTGCTGGATCAAGGCGTGGGAGACGCCACCGGGCTGTACGTGTGTTGAGCGCGGAGGTGCCGTCCGCTCGCACTAGGATCTCCGGTGATTTGGATCACGACGAGTACGACTCCTTCAACCCCGTTCTCATGAACGCTTCCGCTTAGCGATCTACAAGGGTATGTAGATGCACTCTCCTTCCCTCGTAGCTAGTTTCTCCATAGATAGATCTTGGTGACACGTAGGAAAATTTTGAATTTCTGCTACATTCCCCAACAGCTTGTTCCCCGTGACCGGACGGCAAAGTGCACCCCCACGCCAAGTTCTTGCTGCCATCAAGCCTTCCACCTCTCGGTGGCACAAGCGCCTAGGGCACCCTGCCGTTCCGGTAGTTCAAAAGATTCTACGTGATTTCAATCTTCCTGTTTCGAATAAACAAGACCACCTTCTGGTGTGTGATGTATGTCGATGGCCAAGAGCCATCGGCCACCTTACTCGCTCAACTAGTGAATCCACAGCTCCTTTAGAGCTGATTTTTTCAGATGTTTGGGGTCCTGGACCCGTCTCTGTAGGAAGACAGAAATACTATGTCAGTTTTATTGATGATTTTAGCAAGTTTAGCTGGATATATTTGCTCAAAAATAAATTTGATGTCTTCGAGAAATTTCGCCTTTTCCAAGCTCAAGTTGAACGTCTCTTTGATCGTAAAATTATTGCCATGCAAACCGATTGGGGTGGGGAGTACCAACGGTTGAGCTCATTTTTCGAACGCGTTGGCATCACACACCACGTTTCTTGTCCGCATGCTCATTAGCAGAACGGCTCCACAGAAAGAAAACATAGGCACATCGTAGAAGTTGGTCTCTCTTTACTTGCTCATGCATTTATGCCCCTTAAATTTTGGGACGAAGCGTTTCTCACTGCGGTCTATCTTATTAACCGTATCCCTAGCAGAGTTATCAAGAACCAAACACCTCTAGAACGACTCTTTGGCACCAAGCCCAACTACTCTTTTCTCCGCATTTTTGGGTGTGCCGTCTGGCCAAACTTGCGCCCTTTTAACAAGCACAAGCTTGAATTTAGGTCCAAGCAATGCGCCTTCCTAGGGTACAGTACCCCTCAAAAAGGTTACAAATGCCTTGATATCTCTTCTGGTCGTGTGTATGTGTCTCGTGATGTCATTTTTGATGAGCAAGTTTTTTCCTATGCAAGTCTGCACTCAAATGCCGATGCTCAACTTCGCAAAGAGTTGCTTCTCCTGCCCTCTCACCTCTTGTCGTCTCCTTTTTTCACTCAAGGGGGAGCTGATTTTACTGCTGATAATATGTCATTGTCCAATGCCAATAACCCATCTGAAAGTGTGCAAGAGACAGGGCAGCCAAACATTGAAGACTTTGGCGAAAATTCTTATGATTTTATGCAGCACCCTGAGGAGTCTGATACAGCCACAGAAGATCCGGTGGCCTCGGGATCCGCGACTACAGCCGCGCCAGGCGAATCGGCAGCGGGATCCGCGTCCGTAGCAGTGCCAGGCGAATCCTCGCCGGGATCCACGCCAACAGACAGGCGGCCAGGCGGGCGCCCTGTCCCGCCCTCCTCTGGTGGGCCGGCCAGGCGCACTACCGCGCTGTCCCCGGCCTGGGAGGGCGCGCGGTCTCTTGGTGGGTCGGCCAACCCGGCTGGGCGCGGCCCACCTGGCCCCCACGAGGCGAGGCGCACAGACTCTGGCGCGGCGCGATCTTCCTCGAGGGATGTGGCTGCTCCAGAACTGCCAAGTGGCAGTTTGCCATCGGCTGCCGCACCGGATCAGCCTGGGTCGCCGCCAAAGGGAGATTCGGGATTTTCTGCGTCTGACTCCGCGGTCTCCTCCATGCAAAATCGTCTACAACTTCAGCAAGCTCAACCAGCTCAGCCGCCTCCTGCCCGATCACATACCCGGTCACAAAGTGGTATTGCCAAGCCTAAGGTATATAAAGATGGTTGTGTTCGTTGGGGCTCTTTTTGTGCCACAGGTGAACCCAAGAATCTGCATGATGCTCTTGCTGACTCCAAGTGGAAGCAGGCTATGGACGAAGAATTTTCAGCACTCATAGCAAACAAGACATGGCACTTGGTTCCACCGGTCAGAGGGAGAAATGTGATCGGTTGCAAGTGGGTGTACAAGGTAAAATGCAAGTCTGATGGCACGATTGACAGGTACAAGGCATGCCTTGTGGCAAAGGGCTTTAAGCAAAGGTACGGAATTGATTACGAGGATACCTTTAGCCCTGTGTTAAAAGCTGCTACTATTAGATTGATTCTCTCGGTTGCAATATCTAGAAACTGGTGCATGCGACAACTAGATGTAAAGAACGCGTTTTTGCACGGTGTTCTGGAAGAAGAGGTATTTATGAGGCAGCCTCCTGGGTATGAAAATTCAGCTTTACCATGACATGTCTGCAAGCTTGACAAAGTAATCTATGGTTTGAAACAAGCACCCAGAGCCTGGTATTATCGCCTGTACTCCAAGTTACAATCTCTTGGTTTTGCTGCTTCCAAGGGAGATACCTCACTGGTTTTTTTTCATCGGCATGGAGTGACCATTTTTATGCTTATTTATGTTGATGATATTATTGTCACCAGCTCCTCCGTTAGGGCAGTTGATGCTCTTCTTCAGGATCTGCGCATGGATTTTGCTGTCAAGGATTTGGGTAATCTTCATTTTTTCCTTGGCATCGAGGTGAAGCATGTGGCTCGTGGAATCATTCTGTCCCAAGGAAAATATGTACAAGATATCCTTGAGCGAGTAGGCATGAAAGGTTGCAAACCTTCTCCAACTCCGTTGTCCACTTCAGAGAAGTTGTCTCTTTATGACGGAGAGGCACTTGGAGCCGAGGACTCCACCAAGTACAGAAGTGTGGTAGGAGCTTTGCAATATTTGACTTTAACCAGGCCAGATATATGTTTTTTAGTCAACAAAGTCTGCCAGTTTCTCCATGCACCCATTAGTACTCATTGGATAGCAGTCAAAAGCATTCTTCGGTACCTTCAGGCAACCAAGAGTCATGGTCTTAAACTTGCCAAGTCTGACTCTACACTTGTTAGTGCCTTTTCAGATGAAGACTGGGCAGGTTGTCCTGATGATCGGCGGTCCACTGGAGGTTTTGTAGTGTTCTTTGGTGGCAATCTGATTTCTTGGAGTGCATGTAAGCAAGCCACGGTGTCCAGGTTAAGCACAGAAGCTGAGTACAAGGCCTTAGCGAATGCCACTGCTGAGATTATTTGGGTTCAAAATATGCTGACAGAATTGGGTATTCGCCATTTGCCTGCCGCCTCACTGTGGTGTGACAATCTTGGAGCTACTTATCTCTCTGCTAATCCTGTATTTCATGCTAGAACAAAGCACATTGAGATTGATTATCACTTTGTTCATGAAAGAGTTGCTAACAAGCTTTTGAATATTCAGTTTGTTCCTACTGGTGATCAAGTAGTAGATGGTTTTACTAAACCATTATCGCTGCGGCAGCTGGAAGTCTTTCGACGCAATCTCAACTTAGATAGTTGTGATTGAGGGGGAGTGTTAAACATTGTATGCCTTGCCACGGTGTGTTATAAACCGTGCCGGCTAGATATGTGGCGTGTGTTTTGTAGTTAGGATAGGTTAGGTTGTTGTGATTAGATCTTGGTAGTTAGCTTAGCTTGGAGACCAATCCACACCTAACCTATCCCTAACCTCCTTTGTAATCTTAGCCGCATGTCTGGCCTATATAAACACGCAGCGCGCCCCTGCTCCGGCATGCGCTTCCAGCCTCTCGTTTCACAGTCAGAGAACCTCAACCTCTGACTATACGTTGTGCATGCATCTATAACAACGCTGTAATATCTTACAAACAATACCAAAGAAGCATTGCATTACATGCTGAGTTTAGCCTGCCACGTTGCCTCGTCACGCATGCATCTACTCCCTCTGTTCCTAAATATAAGTCTTCCTAGAGATTTTAATATGGACTTGTTGGAAATAGCCCTAGAGGCAATAATAAAATGGTTATTATTATATTTCCTCGTTCATGATAATTGTCTATTATTCATGCTATAATTGTGTTATCCGGAAATCGTAATACATGTGTGAATACATAGACCACAACATGTCCCTAGTGAGCCTCTAGTTGACTAGCTCGTTTATCAATAGATGGTCACGGTTTCCTGACCATGGACACTGGATGTCATTGATAACGGGATCACATCATTGGGAGAATGATGTGATGGACAAGACCCAATCCTAAGCATGGCACAAGATTGTGTAGTTCGTTTGCTAGAGCTTTTCCAATGTCAAGTATCATTTCCTTAGACCATGAGATCGTGTAACTCCCGGATGCTAGGAGTGCTTTGGGTGTACCAAACGTCACAACGTAACTGGGTGACTATAAAGGTATACTACAGGTATCTCCGAAAGTGTCTGTTGGGTTGACACGGATCGAGACTGGGATTTGTCACTCCGTATGATGGAGAGGCATCTCTGGGCCCACTCGGTAATGCATCATCATAATGAGATCAAAGTGACTAAGTGGTTGGTCACGGGATCGTGCATTACGGTACGAGTAAAGTGACTTGCCGGTAACGAGATTGAACGAGGTATTGGGATATCGATGATCGAATCTCGGGCAAGTAACGTACCGATTGACAAAGGGAATAGTATATGGGATTACTTGAATCCTCGACATCGCGGTTCATCCGATGAGATCATCGAGGAGCATGTTGGAGCCAACATGGGTATCCAGATCCCGCTGTTGGTTATTGACCGAAGAGTCGTCTCGGTCATGTCTGCATGTCTCCTGAACCCGTAGGGTCTACGCACTTAAGGTTCGGTGACGCTAGGGTTGTAGAGATACTAGTATACGGTAACCAGAAAGTTGTTTTGAGTCCCGGATGAGATCCCGGACGTCACGAGGAGTTCCGGAATGGTCCGGAGATGAAGAATTATATATAGGAAGTCCAGTTTCGGCCATCGGGAAAGTTTCGGGGGTCACCGCTATTGTACCGGGACCACCGGAAGGGTCCCGGGGGTCCACCGGGTGGGGCCACCTATCCCGGAGGGCCCCATGGGCTGAAGTGGGGAGGGGAACCAGCTCCTGGTGGGCTGGTGCGCCCCCCTTGGGCCTCCCCCTGCGCCTAGGGTTTGAAACCCTAGGGGTGGGGGCGCCCCACTTGGCTTGGGGGGCAAGCCACCCCCCTTGAGATCCAATCTCTAGGGGCCGGCGCCCCCTCAGGCCCCCTATATAAAGAGGAGGGGAGGGAGGGCTGCGCACCCCTGCTCCTGGCGCCTCCCTCTCCCTCTACAACACCTCTCCCTCTCGTAGAGCTTGGCGAAGCCCTGCCGAGATCGCCGCTACTTCCACCACCATGCCGTCGTGCTACTGGATCTCCATCAACCTCTCCCTCCCCCTTGATGGATCAAGAAGGAGGAGACGTCTTCCCCAACCGTACGTGTGTTGAACGCGGAGGTGCCGTCCGTTCGGCACTAGGATCTTTGGTGATTTGGATCACGACGAGTACGACTCCCTCAACCCCGTTCTCTTGAACGCTTCCGCGCGTGATCTACAAGGGTATGTAGATGCACTCCTCTCTCTCGTTGCTAGATGACTCCATAGATTGATCTTGGTGAAGCGTAGAATTTTTTATTTTCTGCAACGTTCCCCAACAGTGGCATCATGAGCTAGGTCTATGCGTAGTTTCTATGCACGAGTAGAACGCAAACTTGTTGTGGGCGTAGATGTTGTCAATTTTCTTGCCACTACTAGTCTTATCTTGTTTCGGCGGCATCATGGGATGAAGCGGCCCGGACCGACCTTACACGTACGCTTACGCGAGACAGATTCCACCGGCTGACATGCACTAGTTGCATAAGGTGGCTAGCGGGTGTCTGTCTCTCCCACTTTAGTCGGATCGGATTTGATGAAAAGGGTCCTTATGAAGGGTAAATAGAAATTGGCATATCACGTTGTGGTTTTACGTAGGTAAGAAACGTTCTTGCTAGAAACCTATAGAAGCCACGTAAAGACATGCAACAACAATTAGAGGACGTCTAACTTGTTTTTGCAGCATATGCCTTGTGATGTGATATGGCCAAAAGGATGCGATGAATGAAATATATGTGATGTATGAGATTGATCATGTTCTTGTAATAGGAATCACGACTTGCATGTCGATGAGTATGACAACCGGCAGGAGCCATAGGAGTTGTCTTTATTTTTGTATGACCTGCGTGTCATTGAATAATGCCATCTAAATTACTTTACTTTATTGCTAAACACGTTAGCCATAGAAGTAGAAGTAATCGTTGGCGTGACAACTTCATGAAGACACGATGAGGGAGATCATGGTGTCATGCCGGTGACGAAGATGATCATGGCTCCCGGAAGATGGAGATCAAAGGAGCAATATGATATTGGCCATATCATGTCACTATTTGATTGCATGTGATGTTTATCATGTTTTGCTTCTTATTTGCTTAGTACGACGGTAGTAAATAAGATGATCCCTTATAATAATTTCAAGAAAGTGTTCCCCCTAACTGTGCGCAGTTGCGAAAGTTCATTGTTTCGAAGCACCACGTGATGATCGGGTGTGATAGATTCTAACGTTCACATACAACGGGTGTAAGACAGATTTACACATGCAAAACACTTAGGTTGACTTGACGAGCCTAGCATGTACAGACATGGCCTCGGAACACAAGAGACCGAAAGGTCGAACATGAGTCGTATGGTAGCTACGATCAACATGGGGATGTTCACCGATGATGACTAGTCTGTCTCACGTGATGATCGGACACGGTCTAGTTGAGTCGGATCATGTATCACTTAGATGACTAGAGGGATGTTCAATCTGAGTGGGAGTTCATTAAATAATTTGATTAAGATGAACTTAATTATCATGAACTTAGTCTAAAAACCTTTGCAAAATGTCTTGTAGATCAAATGGCCAACGCTCATGTCAACCTCAACATCAACGCGTTCCTAGAGAAAACCAAGATGAAAGATGATGGCAGCAACTATTCGGACTGGGTCCGGAACCTGAGGATCATCCTCATAGCTACCAAGAAAGCATATGTCCTAGAAGGACCGCTAGGTCAAGCACCCATCCCAGAGAACCAAGACGTTATGAATGCTTGGCAGTCACGTGTTGATGATTACTCCCTCGTTCAGTGTGGCATGCTTTACAGCTTAGAACCGGGGCTCCAAAAGTGTTTTGAGCAACACGGAGCATATGAGATATTCGAAGAGCTGAAAATGGTTTTCCAAGCTCATGCCCGGGTCGATAGATATGAAGTCTCCGATAAGTTCTACAGTTGTAAGATGGAGGAAAATAGTTCTGTCAGTGAGCACATACTCAAAATGTCTGGGTTGCACAACCGCTTGTCCAAGCTGGACATTAACCTCCCGGACGAGGCGGTCATTGACAGAATCCTTGATCGCTCCCACCTAGCTACAATAGCTTTGTGATGAACTACAATATGCGGGGATGGTGAAAACTATTCTGAAGTATTTTCAATGCTGAAATCAGCAGAGGTGGAAATCAAAAGGAACATCAAGTGTTGATGGTCAATAAAACCACTAGTTTCAAGAAAGGCAAGGGTAAGAAGAACTTCAAGAAGGGCGACAAGGAGTTGCCACGCCGATAAGCCGATTGCGGGAAGAAGCCAAAGAATGGACCCAAACACGAGACTCGAGTGCTTTTATTGCAAGGAAAGGGACCTTTCGAAGCGGAACTGCCCCAAATACTTAGCGGACAAGAAGGTCGGCAACACCAAAGGTATATGTGATATACATATAATTGATGTGTACCTTACCAGTACTCGTAGTAGCTCCTGGGTATTTGATACCGGTGCGGTTGCTCATATTTGTAACTCAAAACAGGAGCTGCGGAATAAGCGGAGACTGGCGAAGGATGAGGTGACAATGCGCGCAGGGAATGGTTCCAAGGTCGATGTGATCGCCGTCGGCACGCTACCTCTACATTTACCTATGGGATTAGTTTTAAACCTCAATAATTGTTATTTAGTGCTAGCTTTGAGCATGAACATTGTATCTGGATCTCGTTTAATACGAGATGGCTACTCATTTAAATCCGAGAATAATGGTTGTTCTATTTATATGAGAGATATGTTTTATGGTCATGCCCCGCTGGTCAATGGTTTATTCTTAATGAATCTCGAACGTGATGTTACACATATTCATAGTGTGAATACCAAAAGATGTAAAGTTGATAACGATAGTCCCACATACTTGTGGCACTGCCGCCTTGGTCACATTGGTGTCAAACGCATGAAGAAGCTCCATGCTGATGGAATTTTGGAGTCTCTTGATTACGAATCATTTGACAGGTGCGAACCATGCCTTATGGGCAAAATGACCAAGACTCCGTTCTCCGGAACAATGGAGCGAGCAACCAACTTATTCATACTGATGTGTGCGGTCCAATGAGCGTTGAGGCTCGTGGAGGATATCGTTATGTTCTCACTCTCACTAATGACTTGAGTAGATATGGGTATGTCTACTTGATGAAACACAAGTATGAGACCTTTGAAAAGTTCAAGGAATTTCAGAATGAGGTAGAGAATCAACGTGACCGAAAGATAAAGTTCTTACGATCAGATCATGGAGGAGAATATTTAAGTCACGAATTTGGTATGCACTTAAGGAAATGTGGAATCGTTTCACAACTCACGCTACTGGAACACCTCAGCGTAACGGTGTGTCCGAACGTAATGTCGCACTCTATTGGATATGGTGCGATCTATGATGTCACTCACCGATTTACCGCTATCATTTTGGGGATACGCTCTAGAGACAGCTACATTCACTTTAAATAGGGCACCGTCTAAATCCGTTGAGACGACACCGTATGAATTATGGTTTGGGAAGAAACCTAAGCTGTCGTTTCTAAAAGTTTGGGGATGCGATGCTTATGTCAAGAAACTTCAACCTGAAAAGCTCAAACCCAAGTCGGAAAAATGCGTCTTCATAGGATACCCTAAGGAAACCATTGGGTATACCTTCTACCTCAGATCCGAAGGCAAGATCTTTGTTGCCAAGAACGGGTCCTTTCTGGAGAAAGAATTTCTCTCAAAAGAAGTAAGTGGGAGGAAAGTGGAACTTGATGAAGTACTACCTCTTGAACCGGAAAGTAGCGCAGCTCAGGAAGATGTTCCTGTGGTGCCTGCACTGACTAGAGAGGAAGTTAATGATGATGATCAAGGTACTTCGGATCAAGTTACTACTGAACTTCGTAGGTCCACGAGGACACGCTCCACACCAGAGTGGTATGGCACCCCTGTCCTAGAAATCATGTTGTTAGACAACGGTGAACCTTCAAACTATGAAGAAGCAATGGCGGGCCCAGATTCCAACAAATGGCTTGAAGCCACGCAATCCGAGATAGGATCCATGTATGAAAACAAAGTGTGGACTTTGACAGACTTGCCCGATGATCGGCGAGCGATAGAAAACAAATGGATCTTTAAGAAGAAGACGGACACAGATGGTAATGTTACCATCTATAAAGCTCGACTTGTCGCTAAGGGTTTTCGACAAGTTCAAGGGGTTGACTACGATGAGACTTTCTCTCCCGTAGCGAAGCCGAAGTCCGTCCGAATCATGTTAGCAATTGCCTCATACTATGATTATGAGATATGGCAAATGGACATCAAAACGGCATTCCTTAACGGGCATCTTAAGGAAGAACTGTATATGATGCAGCCGGAAGGTTTTGTCGATCCTGAGAATGCTAACAAGGTATGCAAGCTCTAGCGCTCCATCTATGGGCTGGTGCAAGCATCTCGGAGTTGGAACATTCGCTTTAATGAAATGATCAAAGCATTTGGGTTTATGCAGACTTATGGAGAAGCCTGCGTTTACAAGAAAGTGAGTGGGAGCTCTGTAGCATTTCTCATATTATATGTGGATGACATACTTTTGATGGGAAATGATATAGAACTTTGGACAGCATTAAGGCCTACTTGAATAAGTGTTTTCAATGAAGGACCTTGGAGAAGCTGCTTACATATTAGGCATCAAGATCTATAGAGATAGATCGAGGCGCCTCATAGGTCTTTCACAAAGCACATACCTTGATAAGATATTGAAGAAGTTCAATATGGATCAGTCCAAGAAGGGTTCTTGCACTGTGTTGCAAGGTGTGAAATTGAGCTCGGCTCAATGTCCGACCACGGCAGAAGATAGAGAAAAGATGAGTGTCGTCCCCTATGCCTCAGCCATAGGGTCTATCATATATGCCATGCTGTGTACCAGACCTGATGTAAACCTTGCCGTAAGTTTGGTAGGAAGGTACCAAAGTAATCTCGGCATGGAACACTGGACAGTGGTCAAGAATATCCTGAAGTACCTGAAAAGGACTAAGGATATGTTTCTCGTATATGGAGGTGACGAAGAGCTCGTCATAAAGGGTTACGTCGACGCTAGCTTCGACACAGATCTGGATGACTCTAAGTCACAAACCGGATACGTGTATATTTTGAATGGTGGGGTGGTAAGCTGGTGCAGTTGCAAGCAAAGCGTCGTGGCAGGATCTACATGTGAAGCGGAGTACATGGCAGCCTCAGAGGTAGCGCATGAAGCAATCTGGATGAAGGAGTTCATCACCGATCTAGGAGTCATACCCAATGCGTCAGGGCCAATCACCCTCTTCTGTGACAACACTGGAGCTATTGTCCTTGCCAAAGAGCCCGGGTTTCACAAGAAGACCAGGCACATCAAGCGTCGCTTCAACTCTATTCGTGAAAATGTTCAAGATGGAGACATAGATATTTGCAAAGTGCATACGGATCTGAATGTCGCAGATCCGTTGACTAAACCTCTTCCGCGAGCAAAACAAGATCAACACCAGAACTCTATGGGTGTTCGATTCATCACAATGTAACTAGATTATTGACTCTAGTGCAAGTGGGAGACTGTTGGAAATATGCCCTAGAGGCAATAATAAAATGGTTATAGTTATATTTCCTCATTCATGATAATTGTCTATTATTCATGCTATAATTGTGTTATTCGGAAATCGTAATACACGTGTGAATACATAGACCACAACATGTCCCTAGTGAGCCTCTAGTTGACTAGCTCGTTTATCAATAGATGGTCACGGTTTCCTGACCATGGACACTGGATGTCATTGATAACGGGATCACATCATTGGGAGAATGATGTGATGGACAAGACCCAATCCTAAGCATGGCACAAGATTGTGTAGTTCGTTTGCTAGAGCTTTTCCAATGTCAAGTATCATTTCCTTAGACCATGAGATCGTGTAACTCCCGGATGCTAGGAGTGCTTTGGGTGTACCAAGCGTCTGGCGAATCGGGTGACTATAAAGGTATACTACAGGTACTCGAAAGTGTACATTGGGTTGACACAGATCGAGGCTGGATTTGTCACTCCGTATGATGGAGAGGTATCTCTGGGCCCACTCGGTAATGCATCATCATAATGAGCTCAAAGTGACTAAGTGGTTGGTCACGGGATCGTGCATTACAGTACGAGTAAAGTGACTTGCCGGTAACGAGATTGAACGAGGTATTGGGATATCGATGATCGAATATCGGGCAAGTAACGTACCGATTGACAAATGGAATAGTATATGGGATTACTTGAATCCTCGACATCGTGGTTCACCCGATGAGATCATCGAGGAGCATGTTGGAGCCAACATGGGTATCCAGATCCCGCTGTTGGTTATTGACCGAAGAGTCGTCTCGGTCATGTCTGCATGTCTCCTGAACTCGTAGGGTCTACACACTTAAGGTTCGGTGACGCTAGGGTTGTAGAGATACTAGTATGCGGTAACCCAAAAGTTGTTCGGAGTCCCATATGAGATCCCAGATGTCACGAGGAGTTCCGGAATGGTCCGGAGATGAAGAATTATATATAGGAAGTCCAGTTTCGGCCATCGGGAAAGTTTCAGGGGTCACCGGTATTGTACCGGGACCACCGGAAGGGTCCCGGGGGTCCACCGGGTGGGGCCACCTATCCCGGAGGGCCCCATGGGCTGAAGTGGGGAGGGGAACCAGCCCCTGGTGGGCTTGTGCACCCCCTTGGCCCCCCAGCGCCTAGGGTTGGAAACCCTAGGTGTGGGGTGGCGCCCCACTTGGCTTGGGGGGCAAGCCACCCCCTTGGCCGCCGCCCTCATTGAGATCCAATCTCTAGGGGGCCGGCGCCCCCCAGGGCCCCTATATAAAGAGGGGGGAGGGAGGGCTGCGCACCCCTGCTCCTGGCGCCTCCCTCTCCCTCTGCAACACCTCTCCCTCTCGTAGAGCTTGGCGAAGCCCTGCCGAGATCGCCTCTACTTCCACCACCACACTATCGTGCTGCTGGATCTCCATCAACCTCTCCCTCCCCCTTGCTGGATCAAGAAGGAGGAGACGTCTTCCCCGACCGTACGTGTGTTGAACGCGAAGGTGCCGTCCGTTCGGCACTAGGATCTTCGGTGATTTGGATCACGACGAGTACGACTCCCTCAACCCCGTTCTCTTGAACGCTTCCGCGTGTGATCTACAAGGGTATGTAGATGCACTCCTCTCTCTCGTTGCTAGATGACTCCATAGATTGATCTTGGTGAAGCGTAGAAATTTTTTATTTTCTGCAACGTTCCCCAACAGGACTTCATATGGATGTATATAGACGTAGTCTAAAGTGTAGATTCACTCATTTTGCTTCGTATGTAGTTCATATTAGAATCTCTAAAAGACTTATATTTAAAAACGGAGGGAGTAGAAGCGAATGTATGCAGCCATGCACACACATATGACTATGTATAGTCATTGGTCAGAGACCAAGATCTCAAGTCACTTAGAAGTAATCCCAAGGAACCTGGAGAATCAATCTTGAGAGACGAAATTGCAGCAACGGGACAGGGACGCCAATATTCGCGCTGCATCAGCTGGTGGGGGGGACATGGGAGACACCGACGAGGTCCCGGGCCGTTGGTATCACCCAAGAACACTACATCAATTAAGCAGAGCATCGCTTTTGTCTGCAGCTGATTACTCTCTATAGCTTCCAAAGGAATACGAAATTCTAAATTATCTTGCTACCCTCTTCTCCTTTTGCCAGTTTAAGTAGCCTTTCGTGACAAGCCATTGACAGGTTCACATTGGTCGGACAAATTAAAGTGCCCAGACAAACTATATGATTGTGATTTGGTGTTAAGTTGCCTATTTGTATATGGACCAATCCGAAATGCGCATGAGTGAATTATTGCATTACTTTTGATGAAAAGACTAGTAAAATGAGTGTAATACTCGTTCATGGATGCATTAGTGGCCACACTGTGACGACCGCATTAACTAGTACAGTCGAGCACTTGTCTAGGGCATCTCCAACACGGACCCTCAAACCACTTGCGGTTGTCCGGACTGCATGATCCAAATGTGTTGTACCATCCAACGTGGCACTGTATCTGTCCGCTGGCCGGTCCCACGCAAACCCCTTTTCCCTGTACGTGCCCTTTCCCACCTGTCGGGGTGGGCGCACGGCGGATGCCAAGGGATGGCTAAAGATAGGAGGAGGCTCAAGGGCACTGGAGGGCTCGAGAGGCGAGGTCGGCATGAGCGAGCGCGGGATGCAAGAAATACCCAGGTTCGGGGCTCTCCGGAGAGATAACACCCCTAGTCCTGCCGTGTGTGGTTTATATGTAACAGTACAGAGTTGCTCCTTGAGCTGTATGGAGGAAGAAGGGAGGCGAGCCTAGGCTTAGGCTGCTCCCTCTCCTTGGGTGTTGCTTGCTAGGTGTGTGAGTGAGTGAATGAATGAGTTCGCCCGTATGCATGAGGGCTCCTGGGGGGGTTTTAAGGTCAACCCCCAGGGGTACAATGGTAATGTTACAAGGCCGTGGGGCCGGGTTGTCATTGTCCGGGAAGCCGTCGCTGGGACCCGCCGGGGGTCAAGGCTCGCTGGGTTCTCTAAGCGCGGGGCCCGCCCGGTACGGGTGCACTGTTGGCCGTCCTGTCGATCGTCAGGGAGTGGCCGGGTTGAGTTGGCTACAGTCGCGCTCCGTCAGGTCGCCGCTTGCTGGCGTCATGGGTGATGAAGGTTGCACTATTGCCACGCCGGCCCTGGTCAGCAGGTAGGTGGGGGGCACTGTTGCCACGCCCGGCTGACCAGAGGCATGGGCGGGGCACTGTGGCTTTGGTCATCAGTTGGTGGAGACTCGTCCCATCGTACGACTGGGATGGGACGGGAGCTGACTCATGGCTGGGTTGGAGAACACGCCAAGGGTGGAGCTGGCTTGTTGGGGAAGTCTTGGTGCGTCGGGCTCGGCCGTCTTGAGCTGGTTGTTGGGGCCGAGGTTAGGAGTCCGGCCGGGTCGAGCAGCTTGGCCGGGTCGAGCGACCCGGCCAAGCGTGAGATGACTTGAGGGGCGATGCTAGCCCCGTTGTTTTTTGAAAAGGATCCGGGTTCCGTTGCCTGCCCGGGGTTCATCCCCTCGACAGTAGTCCCCGAAGCTGTGAAGGTCCGCCGTCTTCGGACGGGAGGGCCTTTGCAGTTTGCCCCTTTGAAGGAAGCGAATTTTGTGACCGCCGGGTCCGACAACACCCACTGTGTGCCGGCTTCCGGAAGCCGGATCATGGCATCCCGGCAGCGCCGGGAAACCGAGGAGTCCGCTAAATCTTTGAGGCAATCTTTTGGGCTTCGCGCGGGCGCCACGTGGCGTCTGGGCGCAGGAGGAACTGACAGCCACGCGCGACGGACAGGACGAGGCGACGCTGGGGCCCACGTCGCGTCGCCGCCCTCGGCCAAGACGGATTTATTGTGGCGTCTGCAAGTCGGTTGCCATTCTCGGGGCAATTATTGCGCGCGTACGTGCGCAATTATTGCGGGGAAGTGGGAAAGGCGAGCGCAAACGATCCCACTCCATCACGTTTCGAACTGTGGCTTATAAATTGGGGCGAGGAGGGGGCGGCGGAAATCATTCTCGCTTGCTCCCCCTGCCTTCGTCTTCCTTCCTCTGTTTCCTGCGACCGCCGCAGATCGCGAGGCCCGTTGCTTTGAGTAGAGCTTCGTAGCAACTTTCTTCTTTTTTCTCTCTTCCGTGCTTTCGTCGATGGCGCTACCGTCGGGCTCGTGGATGGGCTCGACCGTCACCCTTGATGACATCGCCTATCTCCGCACCACCAGGCGCCTGCCGGGGGAGACGGAGGTCGCCGTGAGCCTGCCGCAGGGAGAGCGGGAGCCGCGGTCCGAGGGCACGAAGCGCGTGGTCTTCTTCCTGCACTTCAAGCGCGGGTTCGGGCTCCAGCCCCATCATCTTGGCACCGGCCACTACTAGAAATACCACTACTAATGGCGCACCTAATATGGCCATTAATGGCGCATCACTGGTGCGCCATTGATAGCACGCCATTAGTAATTTTAACTAATGGCGCACCACCTGGTGCGCCATTAGTATCTGGTATACTAATGGCGCACCACAGTGCGCCATTAGTATATGCGAGGGTGCGCCATTAGTATATGCGAGGTGCGCCATTAGTATGCCTCCTGGGGCATGTATACCAGTGCTTTGGCATACTAATGGCGCACCACCGGATCGCCATTAGTAATCAAGACATACTAATGGCGCACTACCCAGTGATGCGCCATTAGTATGCCTTGTCATACTAATGGCGCTTTGTCATGTGATCGCCATTAGTATGAATATTAGGTTTTTTTATTTTTTATTCTCTGTTTTTGCACAGGTTACAAAATGTATAATTTGACAAAATATAGACAGCACACATCAACAATAGATTCATCAAATACAATAGAAGATTAGTCTTTGAATACAATTCATCATATTAGTCTCCGAATACAATTCATCATATTAGTCTCCGAATTGAAAAGACCGAACAAAGATAGAACATTATATTACAAGTCTCGAGACCGCGAGTAGCGAGTTTATCTTCGCATTACAAGTCGATATCGATCATTTAAACTACCATCACATAGAAGAGAGCTGCGGTCATCACGATGAGCATCATCACGATGAAACTTCGTCTTCATCCGGTTTCTCCAACGCTCCTCCCTCTCCGCTAGATAGCGGGCGTATCTAGATTCGGCCTCGGCCCTAGTGGTGTACCCTTTGTAACTGTTACCGCTGAATCGGTGAACCTGTCTCCGACACTCCTCACAGTCATCGTGACTCAGGAACCTTACCTTGTACACGACATACGTCGGCATCGCTATGCACTAGCCACACGTAAGCGTTAGTACCAATTCACAGACAATACATAAGCAATATATAAGTATGCAACAGAGCGATCGGAAGAGAAAAGCAAGACATTAATAGCATCGATTACATCTAAGTTGAGCGACTCTCGAAACCAAAGAGACATACTACAAGTTCATTAAAGTTTAATTACAACATGAGCCAATCGATGTTTGAGAACTAGACAACTCGACTCAAGGGACGGGCGTGGATGAAGCCGCCGTCTATCGTGGGAGTCATGAAAGAGCGAGGCGTTGTCATCCTGCATTTGTAGCATTGTGTCGATGTCACCGTTGGACGGTTGATTTCTGATGTAGAACTGCCCGAGGTACGAAGGACATCTTGATGGATGATTTCCGCAAACTCCATTGGATGCGAAAGAATTCTTGTCGGAGGTCCGCGTCTGGATTGCCGACACGCTCGCGGCCCAATCTTGGAGTTTACTCGGTAGCGAAGTTGATGATGGTCCCGTCGATCGCCGCATGTGATGGATGGCGTAGTAGGCACCCTTCGACTGCCGGCGGCTGCTTGACGCAGCGAGCGTCGTATTGTGGGAAAACACGTGCTTGCCGTACTTACGAATAGGCTGGTGAAGGTGCCTCCAGATTTGGCGTGGCGGGAGAACATCATCAAGAACCTTCTTGACATTTGTGTAGTCTACGTTCGATGACGGTCCGGGTCGAAATCGTGGCCATGGAATATTTGGGGCTTAGGAGGATGGCGTGCAGCGTGTGTCACTGCAGAAAACACGGAATGTTAAAGAAAAGCGATCGAAATGTAAGAATTCATATGTTACGGGCGGTTGAGGGAGGACTTACTCGGAAAGTAAGGCACGAGGAAGTTATCCTTATCTTGGTTTGCGAATAGCGCCTTCGAGGTAAGAACTCGCGACTTGCGGTCCCAGCGCTGCCCAAGATCTTGCACGCATGTAGAAGGGGTCGACTATCACGATGTCCGGGGTCTTATCGCGAATGATCCGCATCTCCATACTCAGCGAAAATAGCGAGCGAAGGTGTAGTGCAGCGGATGAAGGTTCAACATAGCGTGGATGTCATCAAAACGCAGGACGATCGTCGCCCGATGGAGTTATCCACAAAGCCCTTGCCCTCGGCACCTTGGCGCGAAACCGGTATGCCACATCCTTCTCCACGAGACGCCGCTTCTCTAAAGAAAGAACACTGTCATGCAGACTCCGATAGCACGGTTGCAGCATTGAGCATATTTGTCGGTAGCATCGCCCTACCGCCACATGCACCCTCCTCGAGATATCCTGCGGTGAAGGTGGCCCGTCACGAGCACGGATCGTTTTCGGTGCGGCTGGCTCGCACCCTTCTTAGTCTTTCTTTTGCGTGCCTTCTTCTTCTCCTGTAATGGGACCGAGTTTTGCTCACAGACCGCCTTCTCGAGTGTGTTGGGGCTGATAATATTTCGCACCTCGCCTATCCGAGGCTCGGTGAAGTCGGCAGGTGAGGCGTCTCTCGAGAGCTGAGCGCCAGACGGCGCTGTTGCAACTTGGCTTCTCCATGATACGAGCTAGATCGCACACGTCTTTTGTTGGGTTTGGTTCTTGAGAAGGAGGCCCCATGAAGTCGCCATCGTACCCATGCTCGGCAAAGTCTTGATCGGCGTTGCCAAATGTATCATAGTCGTCGTCGTCATTACGATCCTGTGCCATATGCATGTTTGGATCGATGGCATAGGGATGTCCGGCACCATTACGGCGGTCTTGCCATGGGGCCGACTTGGCGCCGCACGATGGCGGTGTTGTCTTTGGGGTGGTGTCCCCGCCCCAAGCGAATCTGGCTCTTCGCCAAAGCAGGGCCAGCTCAGGCAGCGCCGAGGGTCATCACGTCATCATCGTCGGCCCCGACGGGTCGATTCGGAGGTAACAAGTCGTCGCAGCCTGGCAGCACCGAACCAGTTGAACCCTAAACAAGTTGGGTGGCATCCGGTACCGTGGAACAAGGGTTGCCGGTTGAGCGATTTTGCCCTTGGCGACATCGACCAACTCGTTGTTCACGAAGTGGAGGAGAGTGCACGAACGTCGGGCGGCCTGCGAAACATGTAGGCGTCGAGGATGCCCGATCAAAGGCAAGGAGATGAAGTCCTCGGCGAGAGAGGCTTAATTAGTTACCGTGATGATGGCGTCGAGCTCGGCTAATGTAGAGGCACCGCCAGCGGCGGGCGTGCGATTGACGGAGGGCCGCTTCTGCGCAGAGGTGCGGCGGCGTACACCGGTGCATTAAGCTCCGTGCGGCGTCGGAGACACCAATGCCGCCTCGCCGGGGCACCAATGGCCCCGCCATCGCATTATGCGAGTTGCTGGCCGTGAAGCTAGGAATCGGCGGCCCTGTTGGCGCCCGCAATCCACGACTCAACCCGAGATCAAGGTAGGCACAAGGGCGGTGATCGTCGCTCGAGTCGTTGTTCCACTTGCTCTTGGACAATCTCCGAATCCGCGCCACCTGTGCCTTGAGTTCTTGAACCTCTCGCGCTGGCTTTCCGAGCTGGTCTTTTCTCCTTCCGCACACCAGCGGTATAGTATGACCCCATTTTGTCGACAAGCCTTTGCCGCCACACGACCGGTGACGTCGACTTCTGAGCTTATCCTTGTTCTTCATTACATTCAACCCCTATTTAGAGTGGTGTCCCAAGGGTTGCTCTGAGTCGACCCAGCTATCTGCTTTCGATCGCTGTGGAAGGAATGTGAACCATTTAGAAATTGGCTTCATTAATTAGAATGCAACCATATGGAGCTAATTAGCGGGGTGTATTCCTTACGAGAACAAGCTCAAGCTGCACGGTCTTGGATCCGTGGTAAGCTCCTTTGTTTTCGGTCCTTCTTGTACCGGGCCCCGACAAAGTTCCTGGTCCGCTTGTCACCGTATGTATCGAAGAGGCGGTAGGCCTTGCTCGCGCAGTCCGCCTCCTCCTTGTCCCATATAGGCTCCGCCACTCTGTAACCGCCGGGACCGAGTGTGTGTTCCCCTATGTTCAGCTCCGCATTTGTTTCCCCACTCACTTGATTGGGAGCTTGCGGTGCTCGAGCAATTGATCTTGAAGTCGTTGTAGTCATCTTGGTGATCGAAGGATTTTCTCCTTGATCTTCTCATAACTCTCACCTTTCTCGATCATTCTCTTCACATTGCTTTTCCAAGTAGACAGGGCCTTGCTCATCTTCGTGAGGGCAGCATTGTTCACTTTATTCCCTTTGAGGCTTGTGTTTTCAAATTCAGCGGGAACTTGTATCGTTCGTGCAGCCGTGAAGAGGAGGTTGCGCAAATTCCCTCGGTCGGGATGCCTCGGGTTCTCGGTGTTGATCGAGGCGGTGCTCCGGACAATGCACCCGAGCTGAAGCGAGTACCCTTGACTATTCGTTCGGCGCCGTTGGATTCCGTTGGAGTCCACTTGATAACTTCCTCCTTGAGGGTGCGAACACGATCGGGCGCCAGTCCTTCCGTTGCCTCTTGGTGGCTGCCATCGTGCGGCGCCGCCATCATCGATGGTGGCATCCTCGGCGGCACCATCGGTGGTGGCATCGGTGTGGTCATCCTCGGCGGCACCATCCGTGGTCTCGGGATCGGTGGGGAAGGCGGCGACCTCATACAAGTGAGGTTGTTCCTCCATCTCTGGGACAGCTCCCGAGAATGCCTTGCGGCCCGAACCCCGGCCTCATCGTTGTGGGCCATGTATCTCTAAATAGAAACAAAGTTTGGTCAAAAGTTGGTTATTGTCAAGGAACAATATCATGGTCTCATCATTTAGGGTTTGTCGACACGAGGCATCCTAAAATCTAAGCTTTTATCATTGAGGGTTTTTCGACGCCAAGGCACCCTAAAAGCCTAACTTTTCATCATTTCGGTTTTTATCGACACGAGGCACCCTAAAAGCCATGCATTAGTCACAAATACGCGGGGCACTTGATCCTACTTAATTAACTACTAAGATACCCGGCCCATGCATTAGTCACAAGTACCCCATATGTCCTATTTTAGCAAAGTCATGCTAAAATTCACGGAAAATTTCAGCATGACCTTTGCTGAAAATAGGACATATGGAGTACCAATTTGCTGGAGCGGAAGTTAATCGACATTCCGGCAAACTCAAGAACCTCTCGGGTACCTGCAAAATCATCACGACACGATGGTCGGAGACAAAACCCAGCAAACTAGCAAAATCTTCACAAATTGTTTTCTGTTAAAGATGATCATCATCTTTACAAGTCTTTCTCAATGTGATCACAAGTAATTCAGAGGCATCACAAGTAATTCAGAGCATCACAAGGCATTAGTAGTTCAGTACATGAACAAGTTTTACAAACCCATATAAGAACAAGTGAATTCTAGTCCCATTGACACTCCTGGTTTTCTACAAACACCAAGTACTAGGGCACACAAAAGTTCTGAAATTTGTGTGCCTAACTGAATAACTGAATTTTCAGTAACGAATAAACTGAATTTTCAAAACTGCAAGAAGCCAATTAAAAAATCCAACAGCACTAGAACTGAGCTGATTGACAGTAGTTTTGTTCACTGTTATGAAGAAAACTTCTTCTTGTAAGAAAGGACTTGGCGTGTGGTTTAGAATATTCAGAAATCAAGTTGAAATATAAAACCATATAGAGGTAGGTATGCTACAAGTCTACAACATATATACTAATTAATCAACTGCAATCAGGAAACAGTTTCTTCTTCTAAGTCCATCTCACGGTTAAGCTAAATTAAGAAAAATACATCATCATTTCAGAAAACTTACATAAACTACTCAAAACAGGAAGAAGAAGAAAACACATTTCAGAAGGAAAAACTGCATGCAAAAACAGTAATGATCTCTAGCCCTGACATTCATTTATTCATTCTTCTAGTAAATAGGTGCATAAATGTTCTTGCCGAATGGGTTTATTTTTGTTGATCTATATGCTCATATATGCAGGCGAGGCTAGCCACTTTTCTGCCACTCATATGCCACTGATAAAAAATGAACTTTCACCAGTAAGTTGTAACTTGGCAGCCAGTCAATTTATACAACAAAGATAATCATATATTTCTATGAACACTAGGCGCCAATCTGAGGATAAAAAGCATCTACTAGTAACTAGTGCATATGATCATCACTAGCCCATAATAGTAATTAAGTTTTTTTAGACAAACAACATGTTTATCTTTCAGGCATCTACATCTCAGAGTGTGCGAACAAAACCCAGAGCTTGGTGCTATCCAACTATTAAAACCACACAGCTGCATGGCTCCTAGCAGCAATTTCACAAGTAAATTCAATGCAAGTCCAAGAAGACAGCACATAGCTCAGACCTGTGGCTGTGGGGATTGTCCTCAATGCAACTCCTTCAAAATAGAGAGACTGTCTTCAATGTAAAGGTGTGAGAATTCACGATCACCGGCCAGTAAGTAGATGACGTCTTCCTGGTCGCCGGCAAAAAAAGAAGAAGAAAATGTTAGCAAACTCTACAGCCTGCAAAAAAAGAAAAAAATTGTTCCACAATTTGCACTAGGGAAACTGACAGAAACAGTACAAATTTAAACAAGAACCACCACGCGTACACTCATCAGTGGGTGCTATTTACCATGTCGACTAATGCCCTGCAATGAACCAAGCCCAAGTCCCATCGTAATAAAAACAATGCTCAATTCGTGACAATGGTGCACAATAGCGTATATAGCTTAACCCGCTGTAAATGAAGCCCAATGATTTTCGTCAGTACTTGTAGAGAGGATAAATGAACTAGCTGGGTTTATGCATCAAGCGATGCACAGGCTGGTAGTACAGGCATTATTTATTTTAAATAAATTATGGTTAATATTTTAAATAGCTAGAAACATTTTAATTAAGTGAACATTATTTGATAAAGAGTGAACATATTTTTGAAATACATGATAAAGTGAACATTATGTGATAATGTTTTAATATTTCTTAAAGATGTGAACCTTTTAAATATATGTAAACATTTTAAAAATTCAGAGAAAACATGTAAACATTACTTTTCTGGATTTAATCAACATTTTATAAAATACGAGAACACTGATTTAAAACCTATATTGACTAAATTTTGCATTTTTAAATATTTTTAGCATGGATTCCAAAATGCATATACATTTAGACCATTTTGAAATAGAAAAACTATAATGCGGTGCTGGGCTTGGCTCATTTATTTGCTACAGGTAAGACATAGTGCCACCCAACTTTCTATTCTGCAGAAAAAATTGAACCAAGGCCAGCCATCCATCATAATACCACTTGAACACATCATGCATCACAACAAAAATAGCTGCTTAGGAGAGGTGGGAAACATCCACAGAAAATGCTCGAGAGAACAAGGATCTAAAACCATACATCATCTTACTACAATAGTTTGCATATCGATAACAATCACTACATATATAGCTAACAGTTGGTCCACAGCACAGCTGAAACATCTCATGGCATAGCAGCGGCATGAACCAACATATCGTGACAGAGCTGTTGATGCACACCAAACAGTATTTTTGCAATTTGCACAGGCAGGCCCAAGATGCACGCTCCTATCCTATCCTATCTCGATCTGGAACTGGAAGACAATATATAGATGTTGCTGCATTTCTGCAGTTTTTCCTCTTTTGGATTTGCTTGGCAAATTAAAGCTTGAACACCAAACTCAGTCGGAGCTGTAAATAACACTGAAAAAAACCTGCTTGTTTCATTCTTAGCAATGGGGCGGGGCTGTGGCAATTTTGCTCTAAGAAACCAGATGAAATACAGACGGCAAAATTAGATGGCCACTGGTTTTGAGAGTGAGCTATCCAACTCAGTGTGGATGTCCGTCGAGAGAGTCACCTCAAGCATCAAGAAGCAAGCCGACCCGGAAGGGGCAGCGCCCGGGCGGCGGGTCGGGGCGGCGGCGTCCGGGCGCGCCCGGGCGGCGGGCGGGCGGGTCGAGGCGTCGCTGGGCGGCGTCCGGCGGCGGGTCGCGTCGAGGCGGCGGGCAGCGTCGAGGTGGCGGGACAGTGGCGTCGAGGGAGGCGGGGCGGGAGAGGGAAGGCGAGGAGAGGGCGAGGAGGAGAGGGCGAGGCGAGGGCGAGGGCGAGGCAGCGGGCGGCGGCGGTGGATCGAGAGGGAGAGAACTGGCGAGGGGATCGAGGCGAAGGGGATCGGGCGAAGGGGGATCGAGGCGAAGGGGCCATAATACTAATGGCGCACCTCACCGTGGTCGCCATTAGCATGTCCATACTAATGGCGCACCTCACCGTGGTGCGCCATTAGTATTTTTTTTTATTTCAACTCGAGCCAAAGGTTATGTAGTACAGAACCTATCCATGTCAAGCCCACTCTACTAGCTCGGTGGTCAGCAGCCAGTTCTCACACGGGAGGTCCTGGGTTCGACTCCGAGGCTCCACAATTTTTTTAGCATTTAAAAGCTGTTTGATACTTATTTATGTTTAAATATGTTCAAACTTGTTTAAATAATAACAGTAATATTTTTTATAAGACAGTAGCATTTAAAAGCTGTTTGATACTTATTTTTTTATAAGGCGGTGCTTGTGCAGTGGGGGGGTGTGGCGGCAGTGGACTGGGGGTGCTCGGCGGGGGGGCGGATCTCGCGAGGTGGGATAGCGATCGAGATGGAGGGGATCGAGATCGAGTGTCCATGAAATTTAAAATATTCATGATAGTTCAAAAGTACCCATGAAATACAATCGAGAAATGAAGGCTACGATTTAAATACAATCGATCTTAGCTAGCTATCTGTTCACAATCTTCTTGCACTTCTTTTTCGCAAATGGAGTTCTTACGTGGAGCGGACGTCCTTTAGGTAGGGTGGTCCTGCTTCTTCTTGTGGTGTATGCTGCTACTTCATCATAAATCGCCATGTTCGATCCTCGGTCGCCGTACTTGTCGAAGTCTTGCTCATTGGCTACTCCATCCATTCCGATGATCTTCCTTTTGCCTCTCCTCACGACAACACGATCGGGCTTTGGCGGGTCGGTAATGAAGAAGCATTGGTCCACTTGGGAAGCCAGTACCATGGCTCATTTTTGCGGTGACGTTTAGCCAGCGGTCTTGGATTTGGCCGGGTATAACCATGGTGGTGAAATACGGTCTTCTTTTATGACGTTCTTGGCCCATCGACGGGAACATGGGACCTTCTCTCGGCATAGCTCAGCTCCCAGATCTCCTCGATCCTTCCGTAGTATCTGTCCTTGTCGTTACGGTGTAGGATTCCATCGTTACCCGGAGTTCGATAACCATCGCTCTTCATGTCCTTGGCCTCGGTGTAGAATGTGTAGCCGTTGATATAAATGCGCCTCATAGGTCATCGAGGTTGTGCTCGGCGCCTGTGACAAAGCGAATATGAGTTGTTCTTCCGCGGAAGAATCCTCATGTAAAGGGTATGATGAAGCTTATGCTTGAACCAACGCGTGAAACATGAGTTGTGCTCTTTGAGTGTATCTCCGTCCGTCCTCTGTTGGCCTCGGTCATTGTACGTCTTTTAATAAAGGTTTTGTGCTCTACCACCCAAGGATCGACCACGTCTATGTGTTGTAGCGCGACTAGGTTTGCTCTTTCAAAGTCGGCGAGTCGACCCTCGAAGTCGACATGCATTTCGCGGCGACCCTCACGGTGACCCCATCCAGCGAGCCTGCCGAGGTGCTGTTGACGGGCAGACCAGCGGGTTCTCGATGCCTAGATAATTCATGCGATAGGAGATGCACTCTTGATCGAAAGCCCCGGCTATGCTTCCTTCGGGCGTGACATGTTGCGAACGTATCCTTTGATGACACCATTCATCCTTTCGAGCGGCATCATGCTGTGCAGGAGCGTCGGCCCGAGTTGGATGATATCCTCCACTATATGGACCAGCAGATGCACCATAACGTCGAAGAATGCGGGCGGAAGTACATCTCAAGCTCGCATAGTATCACCACGATCTCTTCTGTAGCCTTCGAGTTGCCTCCGCCAATCGACTTTAGAGATGGCGTCGAAGAAGTTGCATAGGCCAAATAGCGTTTCACGGACGTGCGCGTCCATGATCCTGGATTACAACTGGAAGTATCTGCGTCATCGAGCACGTGACGGTCGTGAGACTTCATCCCGCTGAACTTCGCTTCACTGGGTCTAGGTATCTGCTTATCTTCCCAGCGTAACCGAAGGAAGTTTTACTCCTAGGAGGCAGGTGAAAAACTGCTCGATCTCCTCGACTTAGAGTGAAGCATGCGGGAGGGTAGTCATTTCGGTCTTCTTGGCCTTTTTGCCTTTGCGGCGACTTTACGTGTCCTGCCGCCTCATCATCATCATCATCATCATCATCATCATCATCATCATATATAGCGTGAAGCTCCTGCCTGATGCCCATTGATTTCAAGTCTGCCCTTGCTTTCGGCCCATCTTTGGTCCTCTCTGGCATGTTGAGCAGGGTACCAAGCAGACTCTCGCACACGTTCTTCGTGATATGCATGACATCAAGGCTGTGAGGCACACGGTGGATCTTCCAGTACGGCAAGTCCCAGAAAACAGACCTCGTTTTCCATACCTTCAGCAGCGGCTCTGGCTCCTTTCGCTTCTTTCCCGGCTCTGGCGCCTTTTGCTTCTTTCCCGGCAGTGGGCAGTCTTTCCAATTTTTCAACAGCTTGTCTATTTCCTCGCCGCTCCTCGTACAGGCGTTTTGAGTTCGGTTTCACCATCGAACAGATCCTTGCGTTTCCTCCACGGGTCATCGTCGCGAAGCCACCTTCGATGTCCCATGAACACGGTTTTCGAAGACCCGGGATCTCTATCTAGCTGGCGATACGTTGTGTCATCCATGCACCTTACGCATCCAGAAAATCCATGGACTACCTGCCCCGCGACATATCCGTAACCGAGATAGTCGTGCACCGTCGTGAGGAGTGCGGCTCTCATAGGAAATATTCTTTCTCTGCGGCGCCCCACGTATTGGCTGGCGTTTTCCACAGCGTGTCAAGCTCCTCTTTCAGCAGCCCAGATCTGATTGATGTCGTTCCCTGGTTGTTTCGGCCCTTCAATTAGCATAATCATGTGAATGTACTTCCTCTCCATGCACAACCAGGGGAAGGTTGTACATCCACACAAACACAGGCCAGGTGCTATGTGTGCTTCTCGGCTGCCAAACGGATTGACTCCATCGGTGCTCGCGCCCAGACGATGTTCCTTGGATCGTTCCCAAATTCCGAGTCTTGAAGTTCAACGCTTGCCACCGGCTCGCATCCTTAGGGTGACTCAGCATCTTGTCTTTTTATCTATCTCCGGATCATTTGCGTCATCTTCTTCCCGCTTCTCCTCCCTATCCCGTGCCAACGCAGGAGCTTTGCTACCTTAGGGTCCGCGAAATAGCGCTGCAGACGAGGAGTGATCGGAAAGTACCACACCACTTTTCGAGGAGCTTTCTTCCTCTTCTTGTATCGAGTGGCGCCGACACCGGACATATGGTAGACTCAGCGTGCTCGTCCCGATAAATGATGCAATTGTTCATGCACACATGGTATTTCACGTGCGGTAAATCCAGAGGACACACGATTTTCTTCGCCTCCTCCAAACTGGTGGGCACTTGTTCCCCTTGGGAAGGCGTTCGTGCGAGAATGACATGTTCTCGTCGAAGCATCGTCGATCATTTTGTGTTTACCTTCATCTCCGGGGCCATGGCGTTACTTTCGGCGGGTATCCTCGGGCCTGCATCCTTCATACAATGGAGTAACGCGTCTAACTCAAGTTGATCCATCTTGGCTTTCTCTCGGCGGCAGCTCTTGCGTTATCCGTGCGCTTGAGAAGCAGCTCTTGAATATGAGGGTCCTGCACCCAGCCCATCGATGGTCAGCGTAAATCGCTCGCCCGGCATCATCATCTTCATGATCATGCCCGTCGCCTGCTCCGGCATCTTCCTCATCATCATGTCCTGCATCTTCTACATGATGACTGTGTACAACATCACGGTCGTGATCATCTCTGAGGATTCTTCGTCTTCTCGCCCGCCCGAGCCGCGGTGGTTGTCTTGCTGCCCTTCCTCATTTCTTGCCCGCCCGCATGGGCGACTTCGTAGTCATCTTCATCACCTTGCCACCGATAGCCATCCATGAAACCACGCAACAGCAGGTGGTCCCGCACCTGCCGGAATCCGGGTCCGCAATAAGGCTCTTCACTTGCATCTTCGACACGGACATCTTATCTCCGTCTCGTTCTTTTGAAGCATCTCGGCCTTCGCGGACCTCAAAAACCTATTCACGATGCCTTCGGTCATCGTGCGGACCATGGTCGCTGCGAGGTAGAAACAAAAGCGATATTTTAGAACCAAACAAAAATTTGGCATGACTTTCCTAAAAATAGGACCAAAAGAATGCTCAATGCCAAAATTCTCGCCGAAACGAAATGAATCAACATTCCGCAAAATATTGGCAACTATCGCATTTCAAATACGGTACACCTCAAACACAAACACATATGCAACACCACAAACATATGCAACACCACGAACATACATAGATCTAGCTAGGCCGTAAAAAGTGCATGTGCACATTGTTGTAAGGAGAACAACCTAAATATAGCTTCCCCTTACTTACCTATTAAAACAAGGTAATTTAACCACTTAATTTGAATGAATCTATGGTGGAAATGAGGTGAAAAGAGGAGGCACCGAGACAAGGAGGAGGTGGAGAGAATGAAGTGGGGAGAAAGTGAGTGTGTGGGTAGGAGAGGCTGTCCCAAATATCTTGTTGCTGCCCACTTACTAATGGCGCACCTCTTGCATGGTGCGCCATTAGTAGTTACCACTACTAATGGCGCACTTAAGCAGGATCGCCATTAGTATGTTTGGATAGGCGCACTAGTTCAAAAAAAATTCTATACTAATGGCGCATTATCGCTTGCAGTGCGCCATTAGTAATTACAACTACTAATGGCGCACAGGCGGTGGGTGCGCCATTAGTATGTTGAATAAGCGCACTAGTTCAAAAAAAATTCTATACTAATGGCGCACCACTCACTGGTGCGCCATTAGTAGTTACAACTACTAATGGCACACTTGGGCAGGATCGCCATTAGTATGTTTGAACAAAGCACTAGTTAAAAAATTTGATACTAATGGCGCACCCAAAGCATGGTGCGCCATTAGTAGTTTAGACTCTAATGGCGCATCAGATGGTGGTGCGCCATTAGTATATACTAATGGCGCACCATCTTTCAGTGCGCCATTAGTGTCATTCCATCTATAGCCCTTTTCCTAGTAGTGGGCGCCATTGTGCAGTGTCGGGCTTAGTCGCCCTCCGCAAGGGGTACACAGGGGTTGAGCCTTGATCGACCTGCAGGTGCGTTCTTCTCCTTGAAGCAGCAGGGGCGAGGCCAAGGAGATGTCGAGTGTGGGGCGTCGTCATCTCAAGCGGTCGGGCCACGACTGCCGAAGATGCCATTGGAGGATTCGCCAAGAAGTGGCAGAATTATTTCTTCTCGTCCGCAACCTCGGCGCGGATCTTATCAACTTGCCGCCTTCGTCAACTTCGCCGCCGAGGAGAAACAGAACTGGGTACTACCCCAAGCACTCGTCGCGGGAGGTGCTCAACTTTGGCGGCGGCTGTCGGTGATGAAGGAGCGGGAGGGGCTCACAGCACCGACCTCATCTCCGCCTTCATCGTCCGCCGTCTGCTGCTGCGGCAGCGCAGCCACCTCATTGGTCGAGATGACCGGCCTCAGACCCCAACCGCATGGAGAACATGCGGCTGGATCTGCGACCAGGTTGCGCGCGGGTCAATGACATCTCAAGGCCAACCTGAAGAGTGGTGGGAGTTCGGGAAAGCCCCGTCAGATCACGCGAACCCGGCACCGATGGTGAGTCCTTGGTCTCCATACTTTGCTCCTGGTCATCTTCTTATTCGCCTCGGCCTTAGCGAGAGGTGCTTCTGAATGCCATCCGGCATCCTTACGACCGCTGCGGCGCAGGTGGTGCGCGCTGCCTCGAGGAGCCCAAGGCCTGGCGGAGGGAGGAGGCGACCGTCGGCCAGGTGCAGGGCAGCAGGCGGGCAAGTCTTGTCTTCACTTCTTGAGTCGCTAGTTGCGGGACGGTCTTGGGAAGCTGAGGCGAGTCCTTTGTCGCGCAGCAGCGCCAGTGGAGGAGGAGGCAGCGGCGGAGTTGGGTCGTCTCGGGGGTGCGGCGGCGAGCTTGCCACAGGAAGGACAATGTCGTGCCCGCGGGCCCGGAAGTGAAGCGCAGCGAACCCGACCGGGCGCAAAACTGCCCGCCAGAGAGGCGTGGTGCGCCGCAGAGAGGCGGCGAGGCCCGTCGTTCGGTGGTGTCGGGGTGTGTTCCTTTTTCGCTTGAACAGTGGCGAGTGGCTCTAAAGGGTTGTGTTCATTACATCTTGGGTTTGGTCGCCGATCTACGGCTGGCGTTAGCGGCGGATCTGGCGTTAATCGTCTCCAACGTATCTATATTTTTGATTGTTCCATGCTATATTATATTCTGTTTTGGACATTATTGGGCTTTATTATACACTTTTATATTATTTTGGGACTAACCTATTAACGGAGGCCCAGCCCGAATTGTTGTCTTTTGCCTATTTCAGAGTTTCACGGAAAAAGAATATCAAGCGGAGTCCAAGCGGAATGAAACCTCCGGAGCGTGATTTTGAAGCGAGCGTGATCCAGAGGACTTGGACCCTACGTCAAGACATCAACCAGGAGGGGCACGAGGTAGGGGCATGCCGCCCCTGGCGCGCCCTCCACCCTCGAGGGCACCCTGTTGCTCCACCAACGCTCCTTCCTCCTATATATACCTCATTACCCCAAACTATCAGACACGGAGCCAAAAACCTAATTCCACCGCAGCAACCTTCTGTACTTGTGAGATCTCATCTTGGGGCCGGTTCTGGAGCTCCACCGGAGGGGGCATCGATCACTGAGGGCTTCTACATCAACACCATAGCCTCTCCGATGAGTTGTGAGTAGTTTACCTCAGACCTTCGGGTCCATAGTTATTATCTAGATGGCTTCTGCTCTCTTTTTGGATCTCAATACAATGTTCTCCCCCTCTCTCGTGGAGATCTATTCGATGTAATGTTCTTTTGCAGTGTGTTTGTTGAGACCGATGAATTGTGGGTTTATGGTCAAGATTATCTATGAACAATATTTAAATCTTCTCTGAATTTTTTTTGATGTATGATTGGTTATCTTTGCAAGTCTCTTCGAATTATCAGTTTGGTTTGGCTACTAGATTGATCTTTCTTGCAATGGGAGAAGTGCTTAGCTTTGGGTTCAATCTTGCGGTGTCCTTTCCCAGTGACAGTAGGGGCAGCAAGGCACATATTGTATTGTTGCCATCGAGGATAACAAGATGGGGTTTATATCATATTGCATGAGTTTATCCCTCTACATCATATCATCTTGCTTAAAGCGTTACTCTGTTCTTATGAACTTAATACTCTAGATGTATGCTGGATAGCGGTCGATGTGTGGAGTAATAGTAGTAGATGCAGGCAGGAGTCGGTCTACTTGTCTCGGACGTGATGCATATATACATGATCATACCTAGATATTCTCATAACTATGCTCAATTCTGTCAATTGCTCAACAGTAATTTGTTCACCCACCGTAAATACTTATGCTCTTGAGAGAAGCCACTAGTGAAACCTATGGTCCCCGGGTCTATTTTCCATCATATTAATCTTCCAACACTTAGTTATTTTATTGCCTTTTATTTTACTTTGCATCTTTATCATAAAAATACCAAAATATTATCTTATCATATCTATTAGATCTCACTCTAAGTAAGTGACCGTGTAGGGATTGACATCCCTTATCGCGTTGGTTGCGAGGATTTATTTGTTTGTGTAGGTGCGAGGGACTCGTGCGTGGCCTCCTCTGGACTGATACCTTGGTTCTAAAAACTGAGGAAATACTTACGCTACTTTGCTGCATCACCCTTTCCTCTTCAAGGAAAACCAACGCAGTGCTCAAGAGGTAGCAAGAAGGATTTCTGGCGCCGTTGCCGGGGAGGTCTACGCAAAAGTCAGCATACCAAGTACCCATCACAAACTCTTATCTCCCGCATTACATTATTTGCCATTTGCCTCTCGTTTTCCTCTCCCCCACTTCACCCTTGCCGTTTTATTAGCCCTCTCTTTTAAGTTTGCTTCTTTTAGCCCGTCTCTTGTTTTTGCGTATGTTGGATTGCTTGTTTGTCACGATGGCTCAAGATAATACCAAATTGTTTGACTTTACCAATACCAACAACAATGATTTTCTTAGCACCCTGATTGCTCCTCTCACCGATACTGAATCTTGTGAAATTAATGCTGCTTTGTTGAATCTTGTTACAAAAGATCAATTAGCCGGCCTTCCTAGTGAAGATGCGCTACCCATCTAAATAGCTTTGTTGATTTGTGTGATATGCAAAATAAGAAAGATGTGGACAATGATATTGTTAAATTGAAGCTATTCCTTTTTAAGCTTAGAGATCGTGCTAAAGTTTGGTTTCGTCTTTGCCTAAAAATAGTATTGATTCATGGAATAAGTGCAAAGATGCTTTTATCTCTAAGTATTTTCCTCCGCTAAGATCATCTCTCTTAGAAACGATATTATGAATTTTAAGCAACTTGATCATGAACATGTTGCACAAGCTTGGGAGAGAATGAACTTAATGATACGTAATCGCCCTACACATGGTTTGAATTTGTGGATGATTATGCGGATTGAATTTTGCTTCTAGAAATCTTTTAGATTCGGCATGGGAGGCACTTTTATGGAAATCACTTTAGGAGAAGCTACTAAACTCCTAGATAATATTATGGTTAATTATTCTCAATGGCACCTGAAAGATCTACTAATAAAAAGTGCATGCGATAGAATAAATTAATGTTTTGAGTGGAAAGATGAATGAACTTATGAAATTATTTGCTACTAAGAGTGTTTCTTTTGATCCTAATGATATGCCTTTGTCTACTTTGATTGAGAATAATAATCAATCTATGGATGTGAATTTTGTTGGTAGGAATAAATTTGGTAACAACGCGTACAGAGGAAACTTTAATCCTAGGCGTATCCTAGTAATTCCTCTAATAATTATGGTAATTCCTACAACAATTCTTATGGAAATTTTAATAAGATGCCTTCTGAGTTTGAGACTAGCGTTAAAGAATTTATGAATTCGCAAAAGAATTTCAATGCTTTGCTTGAAGAAAAATTGCTTAAAGTTGATGAATTGGCTAGGAAGATTGATAGAATTTCTCTTGATGTTGATTCTTTGAAACTTAGATCTATTCCACCCAAGCATGATATCAATGAGTCTCTCAAAGCCATGAGAATTTCCATTGATGAGTGCAAAGAAAGAACCGCTAGGATACGTGCTAAGAAAGATTGCTTTGTAAAAGCATGTTCTTCAAGTCTCTTCGAAAATAAATATGAAGATCTAAAGGTTATTGATGTGTCCCCTATTAAATTTTGTTTTGCAATATGAATCTTGATAATGATGGGACTGAATATGATCCACCTTTACTTAGAAGGCGTTCCAAAAATTCGGAGTTCTTAGATCTTGATGCTAAAATCGATAAAAGTAGGATTGAAGAGATCAAAACTTTAGATATTAATGAACTCACTATTTTGGATTTCAAGGAATTTAATTATGATAATTGCTCTTTGATAGATTGTATTTCCTTGTTGCAATCCGTGCTAAATTCTCCTGATGCTTATAGTCAAAATAAAGCCTTTACCAAACATATCGTTGATGCTTTGATGAAATCTTATGAAGAAAAACTTGAGTTGGAAGTTTCTATTCCTAGAAAACTTTATGATGAAGGGAACCTACTATTAAAATTAAAATCAAAGATCATGAATGCTATGCTTTGTGTGATTTGGGTGCTAGTGTTTCCACGATTCCAAAGACTTTGTGCGATTTGCTAGGTTTCCGTGATTTTGATGATTGCTCTCTAAACTTGCACCTTGGATTCCACTATCAAGAAACCTATGTGAAGAATTAATGATGTTCTTATTGTTGCAAATAGGAACTATGTGCCCGTAGATTTTATTGTTCTTTATATAGATTGCAATCCTTCATGTCCTATTATTCTTGGTAGACCTTTCCTTATAACGATTGATGCAATTATTGATATGAAGGAAGGAATATTAGATTCAATTTCTGTTAAGGAAAGGCATGGAAAACTTACCTAGAAAGAAAATAAAATTACCATATGAATCTATCATGAGAGCCACTTATGGATTGCCTACCAAAGATGGCAATACCTGGATATATCCTAGCTATTTTGCCTAGCTAGGCGTTAAACGATAAGCGCTTTTTGGGAGGCAACCCAATTTTATTTTTAGTTTATTTTTTCTTTTTGCTTCTGTTTAGGAATAAATCTTTGATCTAGACTCTGGTTACATGTCTTTTATGTGTTAATTAGTGTTTCTGCCAAGTTTAACCTATAGGATCTTCTTGGATGATAGTTATTTGATCTTCTTGAAAATTTCAGAAACTTTCTGTTCACAAAAATAATTTGTAAAAATCACCAGGACATGATAAAATATTGATTCCAATTGCTGCTGATCAATAAACAAATTTTCTAGGTCTTACTATTTTGGCTGAATTTTTGGAGTTACAGAAGTTTGCGTTAGTTACAGATTACTACAGACTGTTCTGTTTTGACAGATTCTGTTTTTAGTGTGTTGTTTGCTTATTTTGATGAATCTGTGGCTAGTAAAATAGTTTATAAACCATAGAAGTTGTAATACATTATGTTTAACACCAATATAAATAAAGAATGATTTCATTATAGTACCTTGAAGTGGTCATTTGTTTTCTTTCGCTAAAGGAGCTCACGAGATTTTCTGTTAAGTTTTGTGTTGTGAAGTTTTCAAGTTTCGGGTGAAAGATTTGATGGATTATGGAACAAGGAGTGGCAAGAGCCTAAGCTTGGGGATGCCCATGGCACCCCAAGAAAATCTAAGGACACCTAAAAGCCAAAGCTTGGGGATGCCCCGGAAGGCATCCCCTCTTTCGTCTACTTCCATCGGTAACTTTACTTGGAGCTATATTTTTATTCACCACATGATATGTGTTTTGCTTGGAGCGTCTTGTATGATTTGAGTCTTTGCTTTTTAGTTCACCACAATGATCTTTGCTGTACACGCCTTTTGAGAGAGACACACTTGATTCGGAAATTATTAGAATACTCTATGTGCTTCACTTATATCTTTTGAGTTTTATAGTTTTTGCTCTAGTGCTTTACTTATATCTTTTAGAGCACGGTGGTGGATTTGTTTTATGGAAAATATTGTTCTCTCATGCTTCACTTAGATTATTTTGAGGGTCCTACAAAACAGCATGGTAGTTTGCTTTAACAATAATAGGCATTCAAGATTAGTAAAGAAAAAAAATCTTATGAGTGTGTTGAATATTATGAGAAGTTTGATACTAGATAATTGTTTTGAGATATGAAGATGGTGATATTAGAGTCATGCTAGTTGAGTAGTTTTTAATTTGAGAAATACTTGTGTTAAAGTTTGTGATTCCCGTAGCATGCGTATGGTGAACCGTTATGTGATGAAGTCGGACATGATTTATTTATTGATTGTCTTCCTTATGAGTGGCGGTCGGGAATGGCGATGGTCTTTTCCTACCAACCTATCCCCTAGGAGCATCGCGTAATACTTTGCTTTGATAACTTGTAGATTTTTGCAATAAGTATATGAGTTCTTTATGACTAATGTTGAGTCCATGGATTTTACGCACTTTTCTTCCTTCCACCATTGCTAGCCTCTCTAATACCACACACTTTTCGCGGTATCATATACCCACCATATACCTTCCTCAAAACAGCCACCACACCTACCTATCATGGCATTTCCATAGCCATTCGAGATATATTTCCATGCAACTTACCACCGTTTTGTTTACTATGACACGCTCCATCATTGTCATATTGCTTCGCATGATCATGTAGTTGACATTGTATTTGCGGCAAAGCCACCGTTCATAATTCTTTCAGACATGTCACTCTTGATTCATTGCATATCCGGTACACATGCCGAGGCATTCACATAGAATCATATTTTGTTCTAAGTATTGAGTTGTAATTGTTGAATTCTAAGTGAATAAAAGTGTGATGATCATCATTTTTAGAGCATTGTCCCAAGTGAGGAAAGGATGGTGGAGACTATGATTCCCCCATAAGTCGGGAAGAGACTCCGGACGAAAAAAAAGAGGCCATAAAAAAGGCCCAAATAAAAAAAATGAGAGAAAAAGAGAGAAGGGACAATGTTACTATCCTTTTACCACACTTGTTCTTCAAAGTAGCACCATGATCTTCGTGATAGAGAGTCTCCTATGATATCACTTCCATATCTTGATCGTCTCCGTCGTATCTACTTTTCCAAACACTTTCGCCCTTGTTTTGGACTCTAACTTGTATGATTTGGATGGAACTAACCCGGACTGACGCTGTTTTCAGCAGAATTGCCATGATGTTGTTTTTTGTGCAGAAAACAAAAGTTCTCGGAATGACCTAAAACTCCACGGAACATCTTAGAAAAAAAAATCCTTGCCAGGGGGCCCACACCCTGTGCATGAGGGTGGGGGGCACGCCCCCTAGGGCGCGCCCCCCTACCTCGTGGCCTCCCTGGAGCTCCTCCGACGCCAACTCCAACTCTATATATTTGCTTTCGAAGAGAAAAAAATCAGGGAGAAGAAATCATCGCGTTTTACGATACAGAGCCGCTGCCAAGCCCTAAAACCTCTCGGGAGGGCTGATCTGGAGTCCGTTCGGGGCTCCGAAGAGGGGGATTCGTCGCTGTCGTCATCATCAACCATCCTCCATCACCAATTTCATGATGCTCATCGCCGTGCGTGAGTAATTCCATCGTAGGCTTGCTGGACAGTGATGGGTTGGATGAGATCTATCATGTAATCAAGTTAGTTTTGTTAGGGTTTGATCCTAGTATCCACTATGTTACGAGATTGCTGTTGCTATGACTTTGCTATGCTTAATGCTTGTCACTAGGGCCCGAGTGCCATGATTTCAGATCTGAACCTATTATGTTTTCATGAATATATTTGAGTTCTTGATCCTATCTTGCAAGTCTATAGTCACCTATTATGTGTTATGATCCGACAACCCCGATGACCATAGTTTGAGGAGTTCATGTATTCACTGTGTGCTAATGCTTTGTTCGGTTCTCTATTAAAGGAGGCTTTAATATCCCTTAGTTTCCATTAGGACCCGCTGCCACGAGAGGGTAGGACAAAAGATGTCATGCAAGTTCTTTTCCATAAGCACGTATGAATATATCTGAATACATGCCTACATTACATTGATGAATTGGAGCTAGTTACGTGTCACCCTATGTTATGATCGTTACATGATGAACCGCATCCGGCATAATTATCCATCACCGATCCAATGCCTCTGAGCTTTCCATATCTTTGGTTTACGCTTATTTACTTTCCGTTACTCTTTGTTACAATCACTACAAAACACCAAAATATTGCTTTTGCTTTCATTACTCTTTTGTTACCGTTGCCACTACTATCATACTACTTTGCTACTAAATACTTTGCTGCAGATACTAAGTTATCCAGGTGTGGCTGAATTGACAACTCAGTTGCTAATACTTGAGAATATTCTTTGGCTCCCCTTGTGTCGAATCAATAAATTTGGGTTGAATACTTTACCCTCGAAAGCCGTTGCGATCCCCTACACTTGTGGGTTATCAAGACTAATTTTCTGGCGCGTTGCTGGGAGCATAGCTCTATTCTTTGAGTCACTTGGGATTTATATCTGCTGGACACTGTGAAGAATTTGAAAGACGCTAAGACAAAAATTTATCCCTCAACTACGAGGGGAGGTAAGGAACTGCCATCTAGCTGTGCACTTGATTCACCATCTGTTATGAGTAAGCTTGCGACACCTAAATCGCTTACGCTATTAGTTCGATATCGCATGTTATTGATGATGCCACTTCGGTATGCATGATACTTATGATGAAACTACTTCTATGCTTGATACTACTGTGCCTTAGTGAATTTCTTGATGAACAAATTGCTAGGGCTAGAGAGAAAGAAATTATTGAAACTGATAATGTTGATGAAATTGATGATGAAGATATGCCTGTTATTCACGAGGGTTATGTTTTTGACATGGAATCTTCGCAGCTATTTTTGCCTGCAAGGATAGAAACGAACTTAAGAGGCTGTTAGTTAAATGGAGTAATGAATCTCTTAGAGATAGAATGAAACCTGACCTGCTTTTGCTACTTCACCTATTTGTGTTCCCGATAAGGATTATGAATTCTCTGTTGATCTGATATAA
>JAHIAM010005203.1:0-38594 GCA_021605205.1 Aegilops longissima
CTTGCAAAGGGTTTCATCCGTCCTAGTTCTTCTCCTTGGGCTTGCCCGTCCTCTTCGTCAAGAAGAAGGATGAATGCGGACGGATGGTTGTAGATTATCGTCCCGTTAATTTGGTCACGATAAAGAACAAGTATCCGCTCCCGGGATCAACGACACGTATGATCAGCTCATTTGGATCCTCGATCTTTTCTAAGATGGATTTGAGGTTAGGCTACCATCAAATCAAGATTAAAATAGGGACATCCTAAAGCGGCTTTTGTCACTCGTTATGGCGATGCGAGTACACCGTCATGTCTTTGGTCTAACCAATGCTCGACTACATTCTCCGCTTGATGAACTCGATCTTCATGGAGTACTTAGATAAGTTAAGTCGTGGTTTACCTCGATGATATTCTTATTTACTCGAAGAGCGAGGAAGAGCATCTGAACATCTTAGACTTGTGCTAGAAAAATTCGAGAGCACGCCTTTATGCCAAGTTCTCCAAGTGTGAATTTTGGTTGCGGAGTGACCTACCTAGGCCACGTAATCTACGGTAAGGGCATTGTTGTCAATCGAGAGAGTTAAGGCCGTTCTCGATTGGACTCCACAGAAACCGTTAAACAAGTTAGGAGTTTCCTTGGTCTAGCCAGCTATTATCGCCGCTTTGTTGAAAACTTCTCCAAAGTAGCCAAACCCCTCACGAACTTCTCAAGAAGGATAAAAAGTTGAGTGGTCCCCATAGTGTGAGTACAGTTTTCAGGGAACTGAAAAGGCGCTGACTTCTGCTCCCATACTTGTGCCACGGTTTCTGAAGGACTTTGTTATCTCTTGCGGCGCCTCACCTGACGGGGACTAGGTTGCATCCACATGAGGAGAATTATCCTACACATGATCTAGAGCTTGCGGCCGTAGTCTATGCACTCAAGACACAGCGACATTACCTTCTTGAGTAAGCGTTGCGAGATCTACACGATCACGAGTCTCAAGTATATCTTCACCCAACCAGATTTGAACCTTAGGCAAAGGCGTTGGTTGGAGTTGATCTCAGATTATGATCTAGGGATTACCTACACTCGAGGAAAAGCTAATGTCATGGTGATCGCTAAGCCGTAAATCCTATTGCAACAATCTCATGTTGCGGCGAGGTCAACCACTTCTCCATGAGGAATTCTATAAGCAACCTTCACATTGCTCCTCACGGATTCCTTTCTACCTTGGTGGCGAAACCTACTCTTGTGGATCATATCATAGAAGCCGGAAGCATGATCTGGGAATTACCGGATCAAGAGAAACATTGCCAAGGGTATTGCTGGTAGTTTCTCTATAGATGATCGGTGTCATTTTCTTTGGGAACGCTTTGGTGGTCCCCAAGCAACATCTTCGACAATTGATTCTTAAGGAGGCATGAATCTCCTCTCACGATTCATCCGGTAGTACTAAGATGTATCGGGACCTATGCGGAGGTTACGGTGGACTAGGATGAGAGAGAAATTGCTCAATTTATTGCTAAGCTGTGGCGTTTGTCGTCGCGTTAAAGCGAGCATCGAGAGACCTCTTGGCACTCTTCAGCCTTTAGCTATTCCTGAATGGAAATGGGATAAAGTTGGTATGGACTTCATCACCGGCTTTCCCGGGACCAAGAGAGGAATAATGCTATCTTCGTAGTCGTTGATCGTCTTTCCAAAGTGGCTCACTTCCTTCACATTAGAGAGTATCCTTGCTAGTCATCTCGCTGACTTATATATTTCTCGAATAGTATCACTCCATGGTGTTCCACTAGAGATCAATTCAGACCGTGGTAGTCTTTTCACTTCTCATTTAAGGAGAGTTTCCAAACTGCCATAGGAACCCATCTTTCCTTGATGCCGCTTTCCACCCTCAATCAAGTGGTCGGTGGAGCAGGTTGACCAAATTCTCGAAGACATGCTTAGAGCTTGCGTTATCTCATTCGGTATGGATTGGGAGAATGTCTTCCTTCATGAGTTTGCTTATAACAATAGCTATCAATCCAGCCTCAAGAAAGCTCCTTTTGAGATTCTCTATGGGCGAAGATGTGAACACCTTTGAACTGGTGAGAAACGGTGAAAGACAATTCTTTGGACGGACATGATCCGGGAGGCGGAAGAGCAAGTTCGCATCATTAGTGAGAATTTGAAAACAGCCCAATCTCGTCAAAAGAGCCGATATGACCCGTCGTCATAAGGAAGTGGCTTATGAAGTTGGCGACAAGGCTTACCTTGAGTTACCCCTCTAAAGGGTACCCATCGTTTGATATCAAGGGCAAGTTGGCTCCTCGTTACATTGGTCCTTCGCATTCTCGCTAAGCGAGGAGGTTGCCTACCAGTTGGAACTACCCCACATCTTTCGAGTGCATGATGTCTTCCCGTCTCTCAACTCGAGCGTTGCTTCTCGAATCCCATCCATGAGTGGACCACAAGCAACTTGATCTCCAAGATAACCTCACATATCGAGAGTACCGGTTCGCATTCTTGATCAAGCGAGGCGTGTTACCCGGCGTCATAACATCAAGTTTCTCAAGGTTGATGGTCTCATCATTCGAGAGAAGCTACTTGGGAGCGAGAAGATCGTCTTCATTTGAGTACCCACCTTCTTTCCATCGACCCCTGAATCTGGGGCGAGATTCTTTCAAGTGAAGGCGAGTTGTCACATCCTAGTTACGGTATGACCTAGACTAGCTAGTCATGTGTGCATCATGTTTAAATTCCATTTAAATTTGAATTGAGGATTTGTGAAACCCTCGAGAATCATTTAGAAATGACCCAAATAAAAATTGCTCAAAAGGGTCCAAGAAAATGCTCATGTTGCTCACGAAAATATTGAGCAGAGATAAAAATCAAACCAATATTTTAGGAGCTCATAAGTATTTATTTTGGGCATTGGAATTAATCAATAATTATTTGCTTTGGATATATACTTTTATATATATAATATATGTCCAAAAATTATGCGATTTGAGGAGCTCTGGAATAATGCCACTAGCCCTACAAAAATTGGCATAAGAAATTAAAATGGTTTAGTATTTTTATTAAACCAAACAAATGTCGAGAAAAATAGAAAAAAAAAAAAAAGAAAAGGCTTACACAGGCGCTTACCTATATACTTTGGCACCTCTCTGGCTTGCCGTTTCAGATTCTGCAGCCCACCACGAGGCATGCCGTCTTCCTCCTCTTGCCCGGTGTCGAGAGGAAGCGGTGCCCAGCCATGCTGCTGCCTTGCCCACGCTGCTGCCTGGCTCCTCTCCTCCTCCAGGCGTCGCCACGCGCCCCCAAGCCTCTCTCTCTCTCTGCCATGCCATTCTCTCCTCCCCTCGCTCCCTCTCTCGTGGCCAGAAATCGCCGTCGCCGCCGTTCCACGCCACCGTGGCCTCGGCCTCTCTTGCACCTCCCGACATGCTCCCCAGCTCTGCGACCCCTCTACCTCCTCGTCGAGCCACGCACCTCGGACAGCCTCCATCATCGACATCGTCGTCTCCTTCACCGCTTGGCCGCCATGGATCCCCATCGCCTTGCCCCGTCGACCTGGCCGCGTCCCAGGCTTCGCCGTCAAGCCATCGAGATCATTTGTGAGCTGCTGCTCCTCCTCCCCTCTCTGTTCTCGCCCTCACACCGCAGCGCATCGCTCACGCCCGAACTTTGGCCGCCGCGCGCGCTCCGCTCCGGCGAGCTCGCCCGCCGCGATCTTCCGTCTGCACCCTGGATCTTGTGCGAGCACCAGCACCTCGGGGATGGTCTCTGCGGCCCATTTAGTCGCCGGGCGGCGATCACATGCCCTGCGCCGCGTTCGGCCTCATTTGGCGGCTAGGCGCCAGTGGGATTGGTTGGTTGACCCCGAGTTGACCGATTGGCTGTATGGGTCGATGACGGTGGGGCCCGGCCACGACTAATTTTTAGTTAGGGTGACTAATTAACCTATGTTAGTTAACTGTGATCGGCGTGTGGACCCCACGGTCAGGTTTGACCCGATCAGCACTGTTGACTAACGGCGCCAAGCATAACCTTGATCTTGGCCTTGATTTGACTTTTCGGCTTTAAAATAATTCAGAAATTCGAGAAAATAGCCAAAATTTCAAAATTCATATAAATTCAACCGTAGCTCAGTTGAAATAATTTATATATGAAAAATCATCAGAAAATGCAATCTATCCATCTGTACCAGTTTCATGCATGATAAACCAACTTATACCTGCTGTATAAGTGAAACACTATAATGGCATTCATAAGAGCTTACTTTGGAAATGCATTTGAATCTTTGGTTCAAATGGACTTCAACAAATGAACTCTAGTTGCATTAGCTCAAACAACATCACATCTACATGCCATGTTCATGCATCATATTGTTGCATATGCTTGTGTATTGATTGCCGACGCACGTTCCTTCTTGATAGGTCCTGCTCCGGAGACCAAACCCGAGTACTGTCGGAGGCGGTGCCCCCTGTTGATCTACCGGGCAAGAAAACCCCTTGTTCATTCGTTATAATCCTACTCTCTCGCTCCTGCTCTCGGTTATTGCATTAGGACAACAACGATTCATACGCTACTTTGTGCTGCGGTAGTTGAACCCATTCCTCTGCATGACTGTCATTGCCACGATAAATAGTTGAAACCCACTAGCATGTGTAGGATTTGATTGAGCCATGTTGTGTTCCTACCATGCCATATCTGCTATTGTTTAGAGTTGTGTCGGGTCTAATTCATTGGGAATGAGTTGGAGTGCAATGCTATGTTACGATCTTTGAGAGTGAAGTGTGTGAACACGATTTGGTAAAGGTAGCGGTGAGAGGCCATGTAGGAGTACATGGTGGGTTGTCTCCTTGGAACCGTCATAAAACTGATTTCTATGTATGTTGTACAATGACTCGATACTACCACACATTGGGTTCGGTAACTTTCGACCCCTCTCGACTTATTAACCAACTTGATCTCTGTCCGAGTCGCAACTAGTTTACGGTGTTTGTAGGTAGTGGTATTTTTCTCGAGTGGCACCCGGCGGTGGGCTTAAGACAGACTAAACACAGGTGTACGGTGTACAAAGTGGCACCGGATGGTGGGCTTAGGAACCCTTCTCACATCGTTTGGGGCCGTGGCGACACCCGGCGGATCTCCTTGCGGATGGAACCGAATAGGCGATAAACACGGACTAGAGTCTTGTGTGGTTAGTCGGTCGTGGTGACACCCTCGCCGAACTTCGCTTGAAGGTTGCGAGATACATGGCGTGTACATGGCGGTAAGTGGCGAGGCGTGTGTGAAGAAGTACACCCTGTGGGGTTATCATGATCTATTGAATAGCGTGTCCTCGGTTATGGACTTCTTGGATGCTTCGTGGTACATAGACAACTTGAAGTGGATACTCTAAAATGCTCAAGACAAGTGTGAGTGCTATGGATGGCCTTCTCGTGGGGAGGCGGGGATGAATCCATAGTAGTGTATTGTGTGGTGAATAGTGGACTCGTGTGCATCATATCACCTCAAAGAAGTTCTTGTAGTCGTAGAACAGGATAGCCCTTTGAGTCAAAGCTGGCTTCTTGCAGCTGAACCCACATTACCTTCTTGATACAAATGCATGTATGATAGAATCTGATGTAAGTCTTGAGTACCTTTGTACTCACGTTGCTTTATTTATGTTTTTGCAGCGGAGATTTCAGTCTTACTAGTAGTTCGCTTGGACTTGACGAGTAGCTTGTTACCTCAGCTCGATCTTGTACCCTTGGGAGGGTCTTGTAGATAGTCGGGCTTCTCGGCCCTTTTTCTTTTGTAGTTATGCGTACTCGGATATGTAATGCTTCGTTGCTTGTATGCTCGAATGATGGGTCATGTGACCTGTTTGTATTAATGCTATGTGACTCTTACGGGCCTTTATCTATATGAGTTTGCATTATGTTGTGATGCCATGTTGTACAACACATACTTGCATGTTATGCGTACGTGTAACATGTATAGCTATGTGTGGGATCCGACAACCTAGTTGTCTATCCTTGGTAGCCCCTCTTATGGGGAAATGTAGTCTAGTTCTTCCACCGAGCCATGGTAGTCCGCTATAGCTCGGTTCACGAATCTGCTAGCCCACACTCTGCTCGGAACACTTAGGCTGGCCGGCATGTGATTCACTTGGTTCTGTGCATCCCCTTGGAAATGTCAGCGGTGACATCCAGGAGTCCTACCTAACTGCTACAGCCGGGTTCTGAGTCTGTTAGCCCGAGTTGCTACAGCCAGTTCACCTTGCTGCTGATCGACATGCTTGATGTTGTTTCATGTATGCCTGTCCCGTAAGTTAGTGCCACTTTGGGTTCACGACTAGTCATGTCGACCGGGTTCTCTGTCATATGGATGCTAGCGACACTATCATATCGTGAGCCAAAAGGCATAAGCGGTCCGGGCCATGGTAAGGCGACACCGTAGGAATACCGTGCGTGAGGCGCAAAGTGATATGAGTGTTACATGCTAGATCGGTGTGACTTAGAATCGGGGTCCCGACATGTAGGGAGCCCGCGAGCGAGTGGCGACCACGAAGGCGGTGTCCACGGCCCGGCTCAAAGCGGCATGAGGCGCCTGGCGAGAGAGAAGCAGGAGGCGCGGGTGGCGGAGAGTGCGGCAAGAGCTCCGAGGATCTCGTGGAAAAACACGAGGTTTGGAGCATGACTCGAAGACTCGAGTCGAGCTCGCCTCGGCTCTTGAGAAGTGCCAAAACCGCTAAGGCTGAAGCCCAAAAAGCCCTCGAAATTGAATCATTAAAGAAGATAGCGGTGGGTAAGGCATTCTTTATACAAAGCAAGCATGCAAAGCAAAGCCCAAAAAGCCCTCCGGGAGCATTCACGGATCTGCCTACATAGTGCGTGCGATCTTTGCCAGCGTTCTACTGCGCCCGAGGAGGAGCTCGGCGGAAAAGGTGTTCTAGTCTCGTATCTTTGAGGCTGGACATCAGTGCCCTGAGCGACCAGCTAAAGCAACTGGTCGAGCTCCACAAGGTCGCCGAAACAGGACATGAAGGGCCTCATAATTGGTTGTGGCCTAAAGGAAGCCATGCACAGGGAGCTACTTGGGCTAGTGTGGCGGCTGGTGGGCCTTTGTCCATGGATTGAAGTCATCAGCGCTCAAATCTGCATTGAAGGTGCCCGTCGGGCCTTGCCGTGCTAAAGTGCCTTTGGGGCAAGATGGATCTTTGAAAGCTTGTGAGACGGACCACGCCCGAACGAGAATGTCGCAAGCCCGAAATGTACTATGAGGGCGTCTGAAGGTGCCGCCTTATAGCGGGTGAATGCTCCAAAGATGTAACTTTTGAATAGACTCGCATTTGTTATCTGTCTCGCTGAAAACTTGTTCATATCGCTAAGCAACGCTTGTGAATTTAAAATATTACCTTACATGCGGCCGTTTATCAAATTTGAGAGATGGCAAGTCGTTGGCTTCAGCCCCCATGCCACAGTGTTGGGGTGTTGGGATAAACTTGAGCGCTCTTGTTCCCATTCTTGGGTCCTTGAGGCGCTCAACACAATGAACAAGGCAACGGACTATAGTGCTTGAACACTCTCCTTAGCCATAGAATTCTATAATTTTAAATTTGGCGAAGCCCCTAGTATTTGGAAGACCGAGTTCGAGCTATCACGCCTTGGCGGACAATGCCGACTCCTCGCCCTAAGCGGCATAAGTCTTTAGGGACCGAAAAAACCTCTCGAACAGCGACCGGCTCTCGCCTATCATGATGGTCAGTTTAGCTTTCTCCTTTGAGGTGCTCAACCCAGCTCAGCGGGGCACAATCACGGTGGTTATCCCAGCTCTACCTTAGCGATATAGCAGGCGTAAGGTACCAAAACATGGGGGCGAGCAAACCCAACTATTGACCCAAGACATGATTAGGAGCCGATGCATATAATGCTATAAGTTCGGGTGCCGCACTTGTGAAAGTGTTAGGACTTATCACACCATATCTTTGGGGTACTTAAGCCCCTGGTGTATTAGCGTAGTACCAAAGTGTCTGAGTGCAACATGTCATGAATGAACATATATATAGATAAAGAAAGGAGTGCAATAATAGGCAAAAGCTATGTATTGTTTATTCAAAATGTCTGCAATGAAAGCGAGCGATACAAATAGTGCGATAAGCAAGGGATGGGATTATTTGACATGTCCCCCTCGAGGGTAAGCTGCGGGATGGTATGTAAAACAGGTATAATGCTCGTAGTAGAGACCACTGGACACTCGACATAGCTACCTTCCCTGGCTGTTGCATCGTGAGTTCGGCAATTCTAGAGCAGACGGGGCTTAAAGCGGAGTCCTGAAAGTAAGAAAAAAGAAGAAAAAGAATGACACAATCAGGGCCCACAGTGCGGTTGAGCCGCGTGCAGGCGTCTTGAGTGGTCGTGCCCTCCTTATGCCCATGGTATCTCGGGCGTAGTTATGTACCCGTAATCTTGGCCGCCAATTCGAGGCTGGGGTTGGGGCGGATTACTCTGGCGATGCTTGGATCATGCGAGGCGATCTTGTTGTAGATTACTCGGCGGCAGCAGCGGTGTCCGGACGTTTAATAGCGGACTCGAGAATTGTTGTGAGAGGCTACTTTGCACCTCCGCCGCGAGGGCTGCCGTATGCTCCTCCATTTGGAGAGGCGTTCGGTGTTTCCATTGACGATGATTACTCCTCGAGGGCTGGCATCTTGAGCTTGAGGTATGTGTAGTGCGGCACCACATTGAACTTTACCGTCGGTTCGTCCAAGCGGTGTGTGATAGCAGCTGCGGAGCGGGACTATGTCGAAGATTAACTCTTAACCCGGAAGTTATCCGAGGGATCGGAGACCACTTGAGTGTAACTGAGCCTGTACAATTGGCCTCTACACGGTATGGCGCCTTTAAAGGTGCGTCTTTGTGGGTTTATTCCTTGAGGGTCTATGCCCATTTTGCGCCTTTGTATCACGATAGAGCAGGTTAAGGCTGCTACCGCCATCCATCGGGACTCTAGTGAGGTGAAATCCGTCGATGATTGGGTCAAGAACCAATGCGGCGAATCCGCCGTGGCGGATGCTAGTGGGGTGGTCCCTTGATCAAGGTGATCGGGCGGGAGGACCATGGGTTGAACTTTAGGCGTGGCTCCACGCATATCGTCCCTTAGTGCCTTCCGCTCCCTTTTGGGTATGTGGGTTGCGTATATCATGTTCATCGTCACGCACTTGTGGAAGCCCATACATCCTCTATTGTTGGTGGCGGGGCTCCTCCTCGTCATCGCTATACAGCCTTGTCATTGAGTTCGGCATTTAACTTGCACTGCCTGTTTGAAGACCCAACAATCCATGTTGGTGTGGTTGGCTGGTTTTGGGGTGCCATGTATTTGGCATGGCGATCAGTATTGGTCCAGATTGGGCGGGCCCTCGATATTTCTTTTGAGCGGCTTTTTCCGCTGACGGGTTTAGAGCCTCTGAATTGGCATTGATTGTCGTATCTTGACATTATCGCCGTTAATCTGGCGCTTGTGCTATTCTTGTGCGACCTTCCATTATTGTCCTTGGTATCCGAACTACCGGGGTTTTTGGTCAAGTTATTACTCTGACCCAGCTGTCCTCTCCAGCATAAGCGGGTCATGAGTGTTGTGAGGACTGCCATGGATTTGGCTTTTCTGTCCTAGGTGCTGAGGGCAAGCCACTCGTCATGGATGTTATGTTTGAAGGCTGCAAGGGCCTCTACATCCGGAAAGTCAACGATTTGATTTTTTCTTGGTTAGGAACCGTGTCCAGAATTGTCTGGCTGATTCTTCTGGCTGCTGAATTATGTGGCTGAGGTCATCGGCGTCTGGTGGTCCCACGTATGTGCCCTGGAAGTTATCAAGGAATGCGGCTTCCAGGTCCTCCCAACAACCAATTGATTCTGCTGGCAAGCTGTTAAGCCAATGCCGAGCTGGTCCTTTAAGCTTGAGTGGGAGGTATTTGATGGCGTGTAGATCATCACCGCGGGCCATGTGGATATGGAGGAGGTAGTCCTCGATCCAAACCGCAGGATCTGTTGTGCCATCGTATGATTCGATGTTTATGGGTTTGAAACTCTCGGTTTGATGATCCATCACCGTCTATGAAGCATAGTGGGTGTCTGGCGCCTACTGTATTGAGCTATATCACGGCGCAGCTCAAATGAGCTTTTCTCTTGTGTTGGCCCGGCGGAATTGTTGTATCGGCGTGGCAGTTATACGTGTGTGTCATGGGCGCCCGCGATCCGTAGATTGATCTTGTTTGCCTTGCCTTGTCCTCAACATGTCTCGCGAGATGCAGCGCGTTTCCCGTGCCTTGGTACTTTTCGGCGGCGAGTGCGGCTTGAATGGAGGTCTAGAGCCTCTCTGTGTCATGACCCGCAGGGTGGCGGTTGGCGCATCATCTTGTTGGTGATGCAGGTTTGGGTGCTGCTTCCTCTAATTGGGGTAGCAGCCTGCGTTCAGGTATCTCTTGGAGGCGTTAGAGTTCGTACTCTTGGCTGCAAGGACTTGATCCATCTGTCGACTAACAAGTCTTAGTCAGCTCTAAGTGATCTGCTTTCTTGAGGCTGCTTGCCGTGGCCATAAACCCTCGTTTGAAAGCAGCTCCTGTTGGCGGGATCCTCGGCACGACAAATGCGTCGTTGTCGAGGCTTGCCTCATCTTGGAGGAGGCATATAATTATAGTCCTCCACCTCCTGTCTGCCCGCTCTATCATGAGGCTGGCTTCTCCCTCCTCTGTGTTGAATCCTGCTTGGAGGGTTGTCTTGACTGCTTGTCGGGGTGTTATTATCTCCGTGCGGAATCACCGTTTTTTCTTTGTGGCGGGATTTAGAAACAGCGCCCGGCGCCCGGTTGTCGGTGTCAAAACGGCGGATCTCGGGTAGAGGTCGGCTGTGCGTCTAAGCGGATGGTAACAGGAGACAAGGGACACGATGTTTTACCGAGTTCGGGCCCTCTTGATGGAGGTAAAACCCTACGTCTGCTTGATTAATATTGATGATGTGTGTTGCAGAGTGGATCTACCACGAGATCAAAGGCTAAACCTAGAAGCTAGCCTATGGTATGATTGTTGTTAGTCCTCTCGGACTAAAACCCTCCGGTTTATATAGACACGGATAGGGTTAGGGTTACCTGAGTCGATTACAATGGTAGGAGATCTACATATCCGTATCGTAAGCTTGCCTTCCACGCCAAGAAAGTCCCACCCGGACACGGGGCGAAGTCTTCAATCTTGTATCTTCATAGTCTTGGAGTCGGCCGATGATGATAGTTCGACTATCCGGACACCCCTAGTCCGGAACTCCTCGGTAGCCCCGAACCGGGCCCGGTGGCGATGAGTCCGGCGTGTGTATTGTCTTCGGCGTTGCAAAGCGGGTTCTCCTTCAAACTTCATGTTCCGTCGAATAGTGTCCGGCTTCCTTATAAAGTTGCGCTCCTTGGCTTCTCGCCCAATAGTGGCCTTCTTCCCGTGTTATCTGCAGATCACGAAAGGCTGGGGTATTTTATATTTACCCCTAGCCGTGTGAGCAGGCCGCCTATAAGAGGCGAGGATCTAGATCTAGCTCACACCATCCTCCATCCATAAGTTCTCATCGAGCGCCTCAGACAAAATCCATTCCATCATGGATAGCCAGCCGGCTCCTCCTCTCGCGCTCCCAGCCCCAAGCCGGGAGATTGGGGAGATGCTCGATTCCACAAGCGAGCTAGTGGCACTCCAAACAGAGGATATCTTCCCCAGCTTTCATGGTTCGGTTCGAGCGGACTAGCCACCTACAGGGTGGAAGCAGGCGGAGAGTGTCCCCAAACCCTCAAAGGCGGCGGGTATGCCGTCCCTATCTAATAAGGGGACTCGGATTTCCCATACATCCGTTTCTCAGGGGCTCCAAAGTTCTCTGGGACTCGGCTTCACCACCTCACCTTTGCCTCCATTTTACACAGCGGGCTTTGTAGCTTTTGCGAGCTGTTCTTGGGCATCGAGCCCCATTTTCTGTTGTGGAAGAGGCTGTTTTGTCTCGTACCCCATTCTCATGAAAGTCGATATATCAAGTGGGGCGGGCGAAATATAGCGCATATTTGGGACGGATATCTATCCGGCACCCGAAAGCGTCCGAATGGCCTTGAATGGTTCTACATGGAGGCGCCCTCTGCGGATCGATTCGGATCGGCCTCCGGAGATTCAGCAATGCTCCCTTGAAGAAAGCGCTGAGTTGGCGCCCGCGAAGCCCTCAGCGGGAAGATGATAGGGCGTCCATTATCGATGGGCGGATTAGGTTCTTGGCCCTCCGGATTGACCATGATTGGAGTCATGGCCACGTGCATTAAGCGAGGGTGCAGCCACTCCAATATAGGAGCCACCCTATGTGGGGTTTCAGCGGGAAGATGGCGCCACCGTCATGGCATAAAGGGCGAGGCTCGGCAGCCGATCGGCAAAGATCATGTCCGGCTTGTACAAGGGGAGGAGGAGGACTTCCTCCATGCGAATCCGTTGAATGGATTTCTCTATGAATAACCCTCGGAGCTGGGTAGCGGATGTTCATCTACCGATCCATACTTTTAAAGTCAAGTTTCTTACTCTGTGATTTGACGCGGGAGCTGCGCGGGATGTGGAGGGCATCTGAAGCCTAACTCCACGGCCGAGGATCGGAGCGATCCTTGATCCGACCTCGAAGAGGATCCGGACATAAAGGTGGAGCTGATTGACGGGGTATTCCACCAGCGTAGCATGGACAATGCCTAGTCGGCATTATGGTTGACTACGGTTTGTCTCCGGCCTCCCGGTGACTTCGACCGAGGTCTTGACACCATCATTTGATCAGCGCTCAATTCGACCATCCCATCTTGATGATGTATCGCAGGAGGTGCCTTTAAAGGCGGGAAGCGAACCAGCGGCCCGACCACCAAGGGTGTCCGGCCCGTGGCGGAAAAATCTGACGGCGAATCGAAGCGTCGCCGCCGCGATGCAGACACCGCTATTTTTAAGGAAGGATCCCGGGAGGTATATTAATGCTCATAACTTTTCGGAAAAGCGCTCGCGGACGGTGTCAGGAGGTTGCCAATCAAGCCTCCATGACCATGCTCCAATGCATGGTCGGGGAGGGCGAATACAAAAGGCATGGGCGGGCGCTCCTCCGACGGAGGATGCCGGAGCTGTCCGCCACCGATGCGAGGTGGAAGTGCCATGAACCTGAGCGTCGCGGACAGTTCTTCGTGGCGTGTTTCTCCCGGGCGTTAAATGCCTTTAATGCGGAAGCAGCACCTCCGTGCCGCTCAAGATGGGTTAGCGAGCCACGGGCGGTATGTGAAAGACATACGGGTAAGTAATTTTAATAGTTATATATGCGGTAGCCACGAGACTTAAAATAGTTGAAATAACTGATTTAAGGATCAATTATTATCTGAGATCTTCACGGAGAAGAATACCCATCTGTCCGGGGAGCTCCAAGAGTGCAAGGCCCAATTTGAGGCCACCTTTGGCAGCCACAGGGGAGCCACGAGACCCCCCTGGTAAGGCGAACTTTGAAAAGATAATTATTTAACAAAGTGCGGCATGAATCGACAATAATATTGCGAGGGCACGGACTGGATCCGGACAAGCAACACTACTGCGTGAGCTAAAGGCGGCGAGAGGTGCTTATGAAGGTGCAGCGGAGAGAAACAAGCTCCAAGATGCCCACACCCAGCAAGGAGAAGAGCTGAAAGGTGTTGGGCCCGGTATGCAGCTCCGTGAAGGAGAATCAGTGACTTCGTCGCGGCATTTATAGTAAGTGCTTGAGCAAATTCTTTTGAAAAAAAGAATTGGCAAGGAAGTCGATTTGCGAAATATGTCTTTAGGTGTGCTCACGAGTGCGCCTGCGGAGAAATGCAGGTCAGCGGGTGACCAACTTCGAGTGGTGCAATTGCTCGAGCGTGTTCGGGAGGCGATGAGTGGCGTCGTTCATGCTTTATGGCCATCCGTCTCCCCTGCCCAGGGCCTTGGTGAGCTTCTTTGAAGCTTGAGGAGCCTGGCGGCGCCTCCGTTTGTGGAAGATATCGGCCTGCCGTCGAGGCGCCGAGGAGGCTGGGCCATGGTGAAGACACGTTGCAGGTGACCCAAACCACATGGCGAGTCGGACCTGCGGGCTGATGGGAAGGAGATCCCTATGAGCTTGATGTGCGGCCAAGTAGAACTGGCGTGAAATATTCCCAACAGGACTGTAAATTAGACAGCTGCTAGATGGGATTGAGGAGGAGTACAATCGGTCGGTTTGCGATGTAATTTGAAATGACATGTAAAATGCCTTCTAGCGGATTGTAGATCGTTTGTCTTTGCGGACGTTTAAGCTTCAACCTCGGGACCCAACAGTCGGGTGTGTCCGAATACCCTTACGATTATAAAAAAGCAGGGGCATGCATGGAGACAAAGGCGTCGGGGTCATAATTGCTTTATCGGACAAGTGCCCAACTAGTTATGTTATATTATATGGTTAGTAAAAACATCTTCAAGGAGAATAGTTCGTTAAGGGTTCCTTTCACAGGAGGCATGCCCTAAAGTGCAATGCGGACTGCGAAAATAGCAGAAAAAAGCATCGGGGGCAGATAAATAAGTAAGTAATAAATCATCTTTCAAGTCACCGACCGAATATTCTCTTAAACGCTAGCTTTGGCTTCACCCGTCTGAGGTACACATCCAAGCTGACCCGGCGATAACAATGTGAGAGGTGCTCCTTTACCTCCTAGCCGAACAATCGGGAGCGTAGGGGTAAGCCAGAGGCGAACAACCCAGCTTGGCCAAAACTTAAGTCATATCGATGAATACAATGGTGAATAAAAGGTACATGCGGAAGTATGACACATGTATTGGGCATGAAGCCTGTTAATAAGCTTCTATTAAAGAAGCCCCCAGGTATAATGAGTGCCAGGAGCACATCAAGTGTGTGCGAACAAAGCGTGAATCAGCCTATAAAAGGTATTGAAAAAAGGTGGGAAGAAGGAGGGACAAGAGGCGGTAAAAAGTATAAAAATGTGGGCCGGGGGTAGGGCGAACCCGGAGTCGGCGTTAAGCGTAGAATCTTGAGGAGGCGGGCTGCGTTCCATGGGTTTGGCTCGAGTCGGTTGTCGGATCGTTACGTGAGCGGTATGCTCCGCCGGTCAGGACTTGGTTGATTATGAAGGAACCTTCCCACTTGGGCTTGAGTTTGTCCTTTTTCTTGTCCGGCAGGCGTAGAACAAGTTACGCCAACATTGTAAGTTTTGGCCCATACTTCTACCTTTGATATCTTGAGCCTGTTCTTGATAAAATGCGGAGCGAGCCTTTGCCACGTCCGCTCCTCCTCTAAGGTGTCCAAACTGTCCTGCCAATCAACTCGGCTTCTCTTTCTTCGTACATGCACACACGAGGTGAGTCATGAATTATATATGAGGCAGAACTGCCTCTGCGCCGTATACCATGAAAAATGGTGTGAATCCGATGTAGATTCGGTTTGGCGTGGTCCGCAGCCCCAGTCTGGTCGAGCTCCTCTACCCGGTCGTGTTAGATTCCTTGAGGACCGCACTAATGCAGGTTTGATGCGCTCATGATTAGACCATTTGCTCGCTCGACTTGACCGTTTGTTTGGGGTGATAGGCGAGCGTAATCGAGCTTGATGCCCATGTTTTTGCACGAGTTTAACCTCGTCGGCCGTGAAGTTCGTGCCGTTATCGGTGATGATCTTTGTGGGGGCGTAAAGCGGTGTACTACCCGGATATGAAGTCTATCACCGGTCCGGATTACGCCATTTTAACGGCTCGGCCTCAATCCATTTGGTGAATTTGTCCACCATGACCAATAAGTATTTGTGCTTGTGGGTTCCCCCTTTAAAGGGTCCAACCATATCAAGCCCCGGACCATGACGGCCGGGTAATGGGTATAGTTTTGAGGCGGTGGGTGGCATGTGGCTCTGATTAGCAAAAGAGGCTGGCAAGCGCATCTTTGGACTAAGTCTGAGCATCTGCCGGGCTGTCGGCCAATAAAATCCTGTCTGGAAGGCCTTGCCTACTGAGGGCCGGGCTGCAGCGTGGTGCCCGCTTGAGTCGGCGTGAATTTCAGCCGGAGATTTCGCCCTTCCTCTTGGAATACACCTTTGAAGGACTCGGTTGTGCTTTTCTTATAAAGCTCTCCCTCATGGACCTTGTAGGCTTTAGATCGCGAACTATGCAGCGGGCCTCATTTTGGTCTTGGGAAGTTCTGCCGCATTAAGTAGGCTAGGAATGGTTACATCCGCAGGGGCAATTACTGCCATTATTTCGTGAATTTGAAGGTGTTATTTCATTGGTTGGAGTGCGCCGATTGTGTCGAGAATGGTGCGAGTTAGGTGATGCAGGTGGCTCCGGATTATTATTTCGGACTCCTCTTCCCATAATGCGGATGGCTTAAGACCCGTTCGGGGAAGATGTTTGGAGGGGCGGCGTCTCGTTTAGCGCCCGATCGTGCTAACACGTCTGCTGCTGGTTATTATCCGGGCTACATGGTGGAATTTGAGTCCTTGAACCGAGCTGACATTTTTAGGGGCGGCGTTGCGGTGGCTGCCATTTTGGATCTTTGGCGTCAAAGTCTCCATTTACTTGGGATATTGCGAGTTTGAATCGCGCACTTCTAGGCGTTGAATGCCCATGGAATTGCCATCCGGAAGCCATGTAGGAGGGCCTCGTATTCAGCTGCGTTGTTGGAGTCCATGTACCTTATTTGAAGTATGTATTGGATTGTGTCTCCGGTTGGGGATGTCGAAGGACGCCTTGACCCCAAGCCAGCCAACATTTTGGATCCGTCGAAATGCATGATCCGGTTAGATGCTGCGCCGTACTCTTTAGGGAGTTCGACCGGTCCATTCGGCGATGAAGTCAGCGGAACCTGCGACTTTATAGCTCGCCGTGGTTTGTAGGTTATATCAAATGGTAAGGCTCGATAGCCCATTTGCAATCCTGCCCGTTGTGTCGCGATTGTTTATAATATCGTTGAGAGGTACTTGAGGCCACCGTTATTGAACACTCTTGAAAGTAGTGTCGCGACTTCGGGATGCCATGAACACCGCATCGCTATCTTTTGATAATGTGGGTGCAGGATTTGCATGGAGTTAGAGCGGTGGATCGTAGTACTGCTGGTTTTGAAGAGAATTTGTGCCCATACATTTCTCATTCAGCAGCGAGTACAGCTTGACAACTTGATGTGTTGTCGCGATGTATATCTATAGGTTACGCCCGGGTTGGTAGGCGGCGAGCTTGGTTGTTGCGGTATGGCCTTTTTTCTTGAGTCATTTGTGGCAGCATCCGTCCATTGAAATGTTGGTCTTGGGAGGAGGCGATGAAAGCGAGCCTTTTCTCCCAAGCGGGAGATGAAGCGACTTAAAGGCCGCTCGCATCCGGTTAATTTTATATCTGCTTGAGGTCTTTTGGAATATCCAATTGTGATAGAGCTCAGATTTTGGCGGGTTGCTTCAATTCCTCTACGGATCTGATGAAGCCCAAGAGCTTTCGGCTGATGCATGAAGGCGCATTTTCGGATTGAGCTTAATGTCATATGCTCGGAGGTTGTCGAATGTCACCCTCAAGTCTTCTATTAGAGTTCGGCGTGTTTGGTCTTGGCGACCACATCGTCTCGTATGCCTCTCTTGTTTTGCCTATCTGGGTAGCGGACATGTTTGAATCATGCGGCGATATGTTGCGCGGCATTTTTCGATCCGAATGGCATTGTGTTGAAGCGAATGGCCCATATGGATAATGAATGCCATTGCGGCCTGATCTTTCTCCGCCATCTTGATTTGATGGTATCCGGAGTATCGTCGAGAAGCACAATGAATCGTGCCTGCTGTAGCATCGATGATTTAATTCGATCTGCGAGGGAGAAAAGGTCCTTTGGACAGGCCTTATTAAGGTCTTTAAAATCGGCCTTGAGCGCGAGATTTGTCCTTTTTGGTACCTTTACTAGATTGGCTAGCCAGTCCGGATGTTTACATCTACGATGAATCCGGCTTCTAAGAGTTTAGCTAGCTCCTCTCCCATTGCACTGACTTTTGGGTTGGAAAATCGCGGAGAGTTTGTTTGGTGGCTTGAATCCTTTTAGGATATTTAGGCTGTGCTCTGCCTGACTGCGTGGGATTCTGGCATGTCGAAGGGTGCGAGCAAAAATGTCCCAATTTTCTCGAAGGAATTCTCGTAGTCTTGCCGACATCGAGGACTTAATTGTGCCCCAATGGAGCCGTCTTTGTGGGGTCCGTTGGATGGACCTGAAATTTGACTATTTAAATGCGCTGGTTTAAAGAGGTGGACTTGGACCTCTTATCGAGGATCACATCGTCCCTATCCACCGTGGGCCTGGCGTAGTTAGTTCCTCTGCCGCTAGGGCTTGGACAATGCCTCTAGGGCGGTCACGGCTGTCTTATTTTCAGTAGTAGTCTCTGTATCTGAGATCCTTGGCGAGTGATTATCCCATTGGGTCGGGCATTTTGAGCTTCATATACCCGTGGTGGGGTATAGCTTGGAAGATTGTGAATGCCTCTTGCCCTAACAAAGCGTGATATCCGCTGCGAATGGGGCCACTTGAGCGTGACCTCCTCGGACCTGTAATTGTCCGGTGGGCGAACACTACATCTAGTGTGATTTTTCTGTGCAGCGTACTTCTCGACTAGGGATTATCCCTCGAAGGTTGTGCTGCTGCGCTCAATCGGCTCGATCAATTTCCATTTTTGAAGGGTTTCCTCATAGATGAGGTTTAATCCGCTGCCGCCATCCATAGTACCTTAGTAAGGCGAAGCCGTCCACTATCGGATGAGGACCAATGCGGCTGGTGCTCTAGCTGTTGAATTTAGGTTAAATCGTTGGCGTTGAAGGTGATAGCCGTGTCGCTCCATGGATTTGTTGTTGCTACTTGGTAGACTTGGCGAGGCTGCTGATTGTTCATTTCATGTTATTTGATCACGAAAGTCTCGAAGGCTATTAATACCGTCTTTGGTCTTCTTTGGGTTGGTTGCGGGGCTAAAAGCCTCGCCACTTTTGGCCACCTGCCGTAGTATCCAACACGCTCGAAGGCTGTGTGTTGGAGTGGCGCCCTCCGTCTTGTGGATTTTGCGAGGTCCGTTGAGCCAACCCTCGATGCAGTTCCGTACCCTTTAGGGGTTTGGTTTTGGTATTCAACCGGGTGCTTGATAATGATGCACCCTTTTGTTTCGGACTAGGGATGTATTGGGGCGGATTATCCCAAAATTTACTTTCGGTTTTCGAGCGCTCTCCATCATACGATACTTTTGTACTATGGTTACCAAGTCGATAAAGCGTGTTATTTAGCGACGACTTATGGCGTTTAGGATTCCTTGTCCGTGCAATTATTGCAGAAAATTGGGATTCGTCCTCCTCTCGGCGTCCTTTATCCTGTTCATAACCGGGAGGAATCTGGCCCGATAATGATGTCTTGTTTCAGCGGGCTCTTGCGAATTCGAGAGAGATAAGCTAATGTTTGGGTGGCGGGTGGAACTAGATCCGGAACCCGTCCAATTTAGGACTCAAGGGCGAAGTTTCGAACTTGGAAGTTTGGATTTTGAGTGTTACCAATGAGTCCAACCCGTCGCTGACTTTAAGTTCAGGGCTTGATCGACATCCGTCCCTCTGCGGGAATCCGGCATGGAGGATCGGGAATCGAACGTAACTAGTCCTTAAGATACAAGAAGAATCGCCGCATTGCTGCTCTATCACAGCAACATGATGGGTAGCACAGGGAGAGTTGATCTCTCTCAGATCGATTTTAGGCCCGATCCGGTCGTGATGCATGGCGACTCGAGGCGGCGTGCGATCAAGAGCTTCGTTTATGAAGGAGAGCTCGATCGGATCTAACTGTTGACGGCAAGTTCGAACTAACACGGAACTGGTTTCGATGACTCGAGAGGTCATCGTCGGTAGTGATGGCGGATGGCGGTCATAAAAGAAAACCACCTAGCGAAGAGTGCGGCGGCCAAGGCTCCTGGCGATAGTATCATCTTTAAAGGCGAGATGAGCCATCCTACGATGGCGGCGACGAAGGAACTCTCAATGAAAGCACCAATGTCGGTGTCAAAACCGGCGGATCTCGGGTAGGGGTCCCGAACTGTGCGTCTAGGCGGATGGTAACGAGGAGACAAGGGACACGATGTTTTACCGAGTTGGGGCCCTCTTGATGGAGGTAAAACCCTACGTCCTGCTTGATTAATATTGATGATGTGTGTTACAGAGTGGATCTACCACGAGATCAAAGAGGCTAAACCTAGAAGCTAGCCTATGGTATGATTGTTGTTAGTCCTCGGACTAAAACCCTCGGTTTATATAGACACGGATAGATTTAGTGTTACAGAGTTGGTTACAATGGTAGGAGATCTACATCTATGTATCGTAAGCTTGCCTTCACGCCAAGGAAAGTCCCACCGGACACGGGTACTGCGTCATGCCGTCCCCGACCACATCAACCTAAGCCTCCTTTGCCTCTCAAACATGCTCCCAGCTCTGCTGACCTCTACCTCTCGTGGGCCACCTCAGGACAGCCTCCATCATCGACATCGTCGTCTCTCCTTCAGACGCCATGGATCCCTCCTGCGCCAAATGCGACCACCAGCAGCGTCCCGGAAACTCTGCGTCACGCCCTGAGAATCCGTTGTGAGCTACTGCTCCTCCTACCCCTCTCATTCTCGCCCTACTTTACCGCAGCCGCTCCTCACCTTGAGAACCTTTGGCCGCCCTTGTATCCCGCTCCGTGACTCGCGCCCGCCTGCGATCTTAAATACACCTTTACAGATGTAGCGAGCTTCATTTTCTCGAGGATAGTCTCTGCAGCCATTGGTCATGCGGGCCCGATCATGCCCCTCGCGTTCGACCTCGTGGCGCTGAGCATGAAATGGGATTATTAGTTGACGATTGACGGTTGCTTTGTATGGGTCGATAGCCAGTTGAACCATACGACTAATTTTGAATTAAAGGTGACTAATTAACTATTAGTTAATTTGTGATCGCGTGTAAGACCCCGCAGTCGGGTTTGACTGATCAACCTTTGTTGACTTATTGGCCTTAAGCATGTGCTGATCTTGTGCGATATTTGACTTCTGGATTAAAATAATTCAGAAATTCGGAAAATAATGAATTTCAAAATTCATATAAATTCAACCGTAGCTCAGTTGAAATAATTTATATATGAAAATTATCAAAAAATGCAATCTATCCATCTGTGATTTCATGCATGATAAACCAACTTATACCTTGTATAAGTGAAACACTATAATGGCATTATAAGAGCTTACTTTGGAAATGCATTTGAATCTTTGGTTCAAATGGACTTCAACCAAATGAATGCTAGTTGCATTAGCTCAAACAACATCACATCTACATGCCATGTTCATGCATCATATTGTTGCATATGCTTGTGTATTGATTGCAACCGTTCCTTCTCGATAGGTCTGCTCGGAGACCAACCGAGTGCACCGTGGAGGGCGGTGCCCCTGTTGATCTAGCAAGCAAACCCCTTGTTCATTCGATACAATCCTACTCTCTCGCTCCTGCTCTCGGTTGGCATTAGGACAACAACGATTCATACGCTACTTTGCTGCGGTAGTTGAACCCATTCCCTCGCATGACTGTCATTGCCACGATAAATAGTTGAAACCCACTAGCATGTGTAGGATTTGATTGAGATGTTGTGTTCCTACCATGCCATATGCGCTATTGCTTAGAGTTTGTCTGGTCGAATTCATTGGGAATGAATTGGAGTGCAATGCTATGTTACGATCTTTGAGAGTGAAGTGTGAACACGATTTGGTAAAGGTAGCGGTGAGAGGCCATGTAAGTACATGGTGGGTTGTCTCCTGGAACCGTCATAAACTAGTTTCTATGTATGTTGTCCAATGACTCGATACTACCATTGGGTTCCGTAACTCGACCCTCGACTTATTAACCAACTTGATCTACGTCCAGGAGTACTTAACTAGTTTCTGGTGTTTGTAGGTAGTGCTATTTTCTACCAAGTGGCACCCGGCGAGGTGGGCTTAAGACAGACTAAACACGGGTGGCACGGTGTACCATCACCCGGATGGTGAGCTTGGAACCTTCTCACATCGTTTGGGGCCGTGGCGACACCCGCGGATCTCCTTGAGGATGGAACCGAATAGGCGATAAACCTGACTAGAGTCTTGTGTGGTTAGTCGGTCGTGGCGACACCGCCAGACTTCGCTTGAGGTTGCGAGATACATGACGTGTACATGGTAAGTGGCGAGGCGTGTGTGAAAGTACACCTGTGGGTTATCATGATCTATTGAATAGCGTGTCCTCGGTTATGGACTTCTTGGATGCTTCGTGGTACATAGACAACTTGAAGTGGATACTCTAAAATGCTCAAGACAAGTGTGAGTTCTATGGATGGCCTTCTACGTGGAGGCGGGATGAATCCATAGTAGTGTATTGTGTGGTGACTAGTGGACTCATGTAAGCCATATCACCTCAAAGAAGTTCTTGTAGTCGTAGAACAGGATAGCCACAGTCAAAGCTGGCTTCACCTTCAAACCCCATTACCTTCTTGATACAAATGCATTATAATAGGATCTGATGTAAGTCTTGCAGTACCTTTGTACTCACGTTGCTTTATTTATGTTTTTGCGTGATTTAGGTCTTACTAGTAGTTCCGCTTGGACTTGACGAGTAACTTGTACCTGTTCGATCTTGTACTCCTAGGAGTCTTGTAGATAGTCAGGCTTCTTGCTTTTTCTTTTGTAGTTATGCAGCCTCGGATATGTAATAATTCCTTGTTGCTTGTATGCTCAGAATGATGGGTCATGTGACCTGTTTGTATTAATGCTATGTGGCTCTTACGAGCCTTTATCTATATGAGTTTGCGTTATGTTGTGATGCCATGTTGTACAACACATACTTGCATGTTATGCGTCACGTGTAACATGTATTGCTATGTGTGGATCCGACAACCTAGTTGTCTATCCTTGGTAGCCCCTCTATGGGAAATGTAGTCTAGTTCTTCCACGAGCCATAGTAGTCCGCTACAGCCCGGTTCTTTGGAATCCTGCTATTAGCACTCTGCTCGGAACATAGACTGGCAGCATGCAGTTCACTTGGTTCTATATACATCCCTTGAAATGTCATGACATGAGTCCTTTCGGCCGAGTTCACAGAGTCTGTGCCCGATTGCTACAGCCCGGATTCTGCGCTCTTGACCGACATGCTTGATGTTGATTCATATACCTGTCCCCAAAGTTAGTTTTTGGGTTCACGACTAGTCATGTAAACCGGGTTCTCATCATATGGATGCTAGCGACACTATCATATCGTGAGCCAAAAGGCAAAACGGTCCCGGGCCATGGTGGCGACACCCATTAAGAATACCGTGCGTGAGGCATAAAGTGATATGATGTGTTACATGCTAGATGGTGTGACTTAGAATCGGGGTCCCAGACATATAGGGAGCCTGACGAATGGGCTCCCGAAGGCGGTGTCCTGACCCGAAAGCAAAGCGGCCCGCGGGCGCCTGACGAGAAGCAGGAGGCGAATTGGCGGAGTGCGGCAAGAGCTCGGATCTCGATGGGAAAACCACGAGGGTTTTGGGCATATTCGAAAGACTTCGAAGTCGAGCTCGCCTCGGCTCTTGAGAGTCTCGCCTTCAAGGCGGCCAAAAAGCCTCCGGAAATTGAATCATTAAGAAGATAGCGGTGGGTAGGCATTCTTTATACAAAGCAAGCATACAAAGCAAAAGCCAAAAAGCCCTCCGAACATTCTGAGATGCATACGTGGTCGTCCGATCTTGCCGTTCTCTGGCGGGGAGGGCTCGGCGGAAAGTGTTCTAGTCTTCGATTATCAGGCTTTGGACATCCATGCCCTGGCGACCAGCTAAGCAACTCGTCCCGAAATCCTGAGTGTGAAGGACATAGAAGGAGCCTCATAATTGGGCGTGGCCTAAAGCCATGCACGGGCTACTTGGGCTAGTGTGGCGTGGTGGGCCTTTGTCCATGGATTGAAGTCATCAGCTCAAATCGCATTGAAGGTGCCGTCGGCCTTGCCGTGCTAAAGTGCCTTTGAGGCAAGATGGATCTTGAGAAGCTTTGTGCGAATGAGCCACCATGAGCAAGAATGTCATTAAGCGAAATGTACTATGAGAATCTGAAGGTGCCGCTTATAAGCGGGTAGAATGCTCCAAAGATGTAACTTTGAATAGACTCGCATTTGTTATCACATGCAATGGCTTTTTTGTTCATATCGCTAAGCAACGCTTGTGAATTTAAAATATTACATAATGTGATTTATCAAATTTGAGAGATGGCAAATCGTTGGCTTCAACCCCCATGCCCACGAGTGTTGGGTGTTGGGATAAACAGGCGCTCTTGTTCCCATTCTTGGGTCTTCCCGAGGGCGCTCAACACAATGAACAAGGCAACGGACTATAGTGCTGAACACTCTCCTTAGCCAAGAATTCTATAATTTTAAATTTTGGCGAAGCCTAGTATTGGAAGACGAGGTTGGGCGCTATCACGCCTTGGCGGACAATGGGCTCCTCGCCCTAAAGCGGCATAAGTCTTTTAGGGACCGAAAAACCTCTCGAACAGGCCGGCTCTCGCCTATCATGATGAGTGAGTTTGCTTTCTCCTTTGAGGTGCTCAGCTTGACTCAGCAGGGGCACAATCACGGTGGTTATCCCAGCTCTACCTTAGCGATATAGCGGGCGTAAGGTACTGCAAAACATGGGGCAGCCAAGCCAACTATTGACCCAGACATGATTCCGACGATGCATATAATGCTATAAGTTCGAGTGCCGCACTTGTGAAGTGTTGGACTTATCACACCATATCTTGGGGTAGCAAGCCTGGTGTATTGGTACCAAAGTGTCTGGTGCAACATGTCATGAATGAACATATATATAGATAAAAGGAGTGCAATAATAGGCAAAAGCTATGTATGTTTATTCAAAATGTCTACAATGAAAGGAGCGATACAAATAGTCACGATAAGCAAGGATGGATTATTTGACATGTCCCCTCCGGTAGAGATAGCTACTTGAGATGGTATGTAAAACGGGTATAATGCTAAGTAGTAGAGACCACACACAAGACTCGACATAGCTTCTGCTTCCCTGGCTGTTACGCGTGGGTTCGGCAATTCTAGAGCAGACGGGGCTTAAAGCGAGTCCTGAAATGAAGAAAAGAAAGAAAGAAAAAGGTAGCTGTCCAGGGCCCCAGTGCGGTTGAGCGCGTGCGGAGCAAGTGGTCGTCCCTCCTCCCATGGTATCTCAGGGCGTAGTTATGTACCGTAATCCAGCCCATAGCAATTCGCGAGGCGGGGTTGGGGAGCGGATTACTTTCTGTGATCTTGGATCATGTGACGATCTTGTTGTAGATTATCGCGTAGCGATGTCGGGACGTTTATCGCCGGTTCGAAATTGTTGTGAGCTACTTTGCACCTCCGCGTGAGGGCTGCCGTACTCCTCCATTTGGAAGGCGTTGATTATTCCATTGGCGATGATTACTCCTCGAGGGCTGGCATCTTGAGCTTGAGGTATGTGTAGTGCGGCACCTACATTGAACTTTACCGTCACGATTACGTCCAAGCGGTGTGTGATAGCCGCTGCGAGCGGGACTATGTCGAAGATTAACTCTTAACCGGAAGTTATCGAGGATCGGGAGACACTTGAGTGTAACTGAGCCTGTACAATTGGCCTCTACACGGTATGGCGCCTTTAAAGGTAAATCTTTGTGGAGTTTATTCTTGAGGGTCTATGCCCATTTTGCGCCTTTGTATCACGATAGAGCAGGTTAAGGCGCTACGCCATCCATCGGGACTCTAATGAGGTGAAATTCAAGTCCGATGATTGGGTCAAGAACCAATGCGGCCCGAATCCGCCGTGGCGAATGCTAGTGGGGGTGGTCCCTTGATCAAAGTCAGGCGAGGAGGACCATGGGTTGAACTTTAGGCGGCGGCTCCACGCATATCGTCCTTAGTGCGCTTAAGCTCCCTTTTGGGTATGTGGGACAAGTATATCATGTTCATCGTCTGCACTTGTGGAAACCCATACATCCTCTATTATTGGCGGCGGGCTCCTCCTGTCATCGCTATCACAGCCCTTGACATCGTGAGTTGACATTTAACGCACCTGTTTGAAGACCCAACAATCCATGTTGGTGTGGTTGGCTAGTTTTTTGAGGTGCCATGTATTTGGCATGGCGATCAGTATTCGATCCAGATTAGGCCGACCCCTCGATATTTCTTTTGAGCGGCTTTTTCGTTGACCGGGTTTAGAAGCCTCTGAATTCGGCATTGATTGTAAATATCTTGACATTATCGCCCGGTGTCGGCTTAATGCTGTTACGTGGTATTCCATTATTGTCCTTGGTATCCGAACTGGGTTTTGGTCAAGTTGTTACTCTGAGCTATTGAGCTGTCCTCTCCATAAAAGCGGGTCATGAGTGTGAGGACTGCCCATGGATTTAACTTTCACAGTCCTGAGTGCGGGCAAGCCACCGTCAGCCAGATGTTATGTTTGAAGGCTGCAAGGGCCTCTACATCCGGAAAAGTCAGCGATTTGATTTTTTTCTTGGTTGAGCCGTGTCGAATTATCAGCTGATTCTTACGGCTGCTTGAATTATGTGAGGTCATGTCTGGTGGTCCCGCGTATGTGCCTGATTATCGAGGAATGCGGCTTCGAGTCCTCCCAACAACCAATTGATTAGCGGCAAGGCTGTTAAGCCAATCGGGAGCTGGTCCTTTAAGCAGTGGGAGGTATTTGATGGCGTGTAGATCATCACGCGGGCCATGTGGATATGGAGGTAGTCCTCGATCCAAACCCGCAGGATCTATTTGACCATCGTATGATTCGATGTTTATGGGTTTGAAACTCTAGGATTTGATGATCCATCGCCGTCTATGAAGCATAGTGGGTGTCTGGCGCCTCACATATTGAGCTATATCACGGCGCAGCTCAAATAGCTTTTCTCGTGTTGACCGGCGGTGTTGTATCGGCGTGTGATTATCATTAATGTCATAGGCCCACCGCGTCCGTAGATTGATCTTATTTGCCTTGCCTTGTCCTCAACATGTCTACTTAGGTGCAGCGCGTTCCCGTGCCTTGGTACTTTTCGGCGGCAGAGTGCGGCTGAATGGAGGTCTAGGGCCTCTGTCATGACCGCAGGGGTGGCGGTTGGCACATCATCTTGTGACGGTGATGCAGGTTTGGGTGCTGCTTCCTCTAATGGGAGTAGCAACTGCGTTTAGGTATCTCTTGGAGGGGCGTTAGAGTTATCTTGACTGCAAGGACTTGATCCATCATCGACTAGCAAGTCTTGTCAGCTCTAGGCGATGCTGCTTTCTTGGTGCTTGCCGGTGGCCATAAGCCCTACGTTTGAAAGCGCTCCACATTAGGCGGGATCCTCAGACACGACAAATGGTAGGTGTGAGGCTTGCCTCATCTTGAGGAGGGGCATATAATTATCGTCCTCCACCTCCACATGCCGCTCTATCATGAGGGGCTGGCTTCTCCCTCCTCATGTTGAATCTCTTTGGAGGGTTGTCTTCCAAACCTTGTCCAAGGTGTTATTATCTCCCGTCTTAGGAATCACCGTTTTTGTAAATGGGATTTAGAGCAAGCGCCCGGTAGCCTTGATTGTCGGTGTCAAAACGGCCGGATCTCGAGTAGGGGTCCCGGGCGTAACGTCTAGGCGGATGGTAACGGGAGACAAGGGACGATGTTTTACGAGGTTGGGGCCCTCTTGATGGAGGTAAAACCCTCGTCCTGCTTGATTAATATTGATGATGTGTGTTACAAGAGTGGATCTACCACGAGATCAAAGAGGCTAAACCCTAGAAGCTAGCCTATGGTATGATTGTTGTTAGTCCCTCGGACTAAAACCTCCAGTTTATATAGACACGGGATAGGGTTAGGGTTACCTGGTCGATTACAATGGTAGGAGATCTACATATCCGTGTCGCCAAGCTTGCCTTCCCGCCAAGGAAAGTCCCACGGACACGGAGCGAAGTCTTCAATCTTGTATCTTCATAGTCTTGGAGTCCGGCCGATGATGATAGTTCGGTATCCGGACACCCCCTAGTCCGGAACTCCTCGGTAGCCCCGAGCCGGGACCCGGTGGCGATGAGTCCGCGTGTATATTGTCTTGGCGTTGCAGGCGGGTTCTCCTTCAAACTTCATGTTCATCGAATAGTGTCGGCTTCCTTATAAATGTTAAGCTCCTTGGCTTCTCGCCCAATAATGGCCTTCTTCCACGTGTTGTGCAGAATCTGAAGGCTGGGTATTTTTATTTTACCCCTAGCCGTGCGAGCAGGCGCCTATAAGAGGCGAGGATCTAGATCAGCTCACACCTCCATCCATAAGTTCTCATCGAGCGCCTCGACAAAATCCATTCCATCATGGATAGCCGGCGGGCTCCTCCTCTCGCGCTCCCAGCCCTAAGCCAGGAGATTGGGAGATGCTCAGTTCCACCAGCGAGCTAGTGGCACTCCAAACAGGATATCTTCCCCAGCTTTCATGGTTCAGTTGAGCGGACTAGCCACCTACAAGGTGGAAAGCGGTGGAGGTGTCCCCAACCCTTCAAAGGGGCGGGTATGCTTTGTCCCTATCTAATAAGGGGACTGGATTTCCCATACATCCGTTTCTCAGGGCTCCTAGAGTTCTCGGACTCCAGCTTCACCACCTCACGCGCCTCCATTTTGCACGCCGCAGGCTTTGCCTTTTGCGAGCTGTTCTTGGGCATCGAGCCCCATTTTGCTGTGGAAGAGATTGTTTTGTCTTTACCCCGTTCTCATGAAATTCGATATATCAAGTGGGCGGAGAAATATGGCGCATGTTTGGGACGGATATCTCCGGCACCCGAAAGCGTCCGGGCAGCCTTGAATGGTTCTACATGGAGGCGCCCTGCCGGGATCCAGTTCGGATCGGCCTCCGGAGTTCAACAATGCTCCCTTGAAGCGCTGAGTTGGCGCCCTTGAAGCCCTCAGGGAAGATGATAGGGCGTCCATTATCGATGGGCGGATTAGGTTCTTGGCCCCCGGATTGACCATGATTGGAGTCATGGCCCGTGCATTATGAGGTGCAGCCACTCCAATATAGGGCCACCTATGTGGGATTTCAGCGGGGAAGATGGCGCCACGTCATGGCATAAAGGGCGAGGCTGGCAGCGATCGGCAAAGATCTGTCCGGCTTGCAAGGGAGAGGAGGACTTCCTCCGCGCGAATCCGTTGAATGGATTCTCTATGAATAACCCTCGGGCTGGGTAAGCGGATGTTCATCTACCGATCCATACTTTTAAAGTCAAGTATTACTACTCTGTGATTTGGCCGGGAGGCTGCGCCGGGGCGTGGAGGGCATCTGAAGCTAACTCCTGACAGGGGATCCGGAGCGATCCTTGATCCGACCTCGAAGAGGATCCGGACATAAAGTGGAGCTGATTGGCGGGTGTTCCACCGTAGCATGGACAATGCCTAGTCGCCATTACGGTGACTACCCGGTTTGTCTCCGGCCTCCCGGTGACTCTGAGAGGTCTTGACACCATCATTTGATCAGCTCAATTGACCATCCCATCATTGATGGTATCGCGAGGAGGTGCCTTTAGGCGGGAAGCGAACCAGCGGCCGACCACCAAGGTCGATCCGGCCCAGGCGGAAGAGTGGCGAATCAAACGTCGCCCAGCGATCACGAACAGCTTTATTTTGAAGGATCCCGGAGGTATATTAATGCTCATAACTTTTCGGAAAGGCGCTCGCGGACGGTGTCGGAGAGGTTGCCAATCAAGCCTCCGCCAGCCATGCTCCAACGCATGGTCGGGAGGCGAATACAAGGCATGAGCGGGCGCTCCTCCGACGGAGGATGCCGACGAGCATCGCCACGATGCGAGTGGAAGCGCCATGAATCACGAGCGTCGCGGACAGTTCTTCGTGGCGTGTTTCTCCCGGGCGTTAAATGCCTTTGATCACGGAAGCAGCACCTCCGTGCCGCTCAAGATGGGTTAACGAGCCGGGCAGTATGAAAGACATACGGGTAAGTAATTTTAATAGTTATATATGCGGTAGCCAGGACTTAAAATAGTTGAAATAACTGATTGGATCAATTATTATCTTGAGATCTTACGGAGAATACCCATCTGTCCGGGAGCTCAAGAGTGCAAGGCCCAACTTGAGGCCGCCTTTGGCATCCAGGGGAACCCACGAGACCCCCACGGTAAGGCGTACTTTGAAAAGATAATTATTTAACAAAGTGCGGCGTGAATCGACAATAATATGCGGAGGCGCGGACTAGATCCGGACAAGCAACAACTACTGCGTCGAGCTAAAGGCGAGAGGTGCTTATGAAGGTGCTGCGAGGAAAACAAGCTCCAAGATGCCCACACCCGGCAAGGAGAAGAGCTGAAAGGTGTTGGGCCCGGTATGCAGCTCCGTGAAGGAGAATCGGTGACCGTCTGGCATTTATAGTAAGTGCTTGAACAAATTCCTTTGAAAAAGAATTGGCGAGAAGTCGATTGTGAGAAATATGTCTTTAGGTGTGCTCACAGTGGCCTGGGAGAAATGCAAGTCGGCGGGTGACCAACTTCAGCTGGTAATTGCTCGAGCGTGGGGCGATGAGTGGCGTCGTTCATGCTTTATGGCCATCGTCTCCTGAGGGCCTTGGTGAGCTTGAGAAGCTTGAGGGACGGCGGCGCCTCCGTTTATGGAAGATATCGTGCCGTCGAGGCGCCGAGGAGGCTGGGCCATGGTGAAGACCGTTGCGGTGACCCAAACCACATGGCGAGGTCGGACTGCGGGGCTGATGGGAAGAGATCCTGTGAGCGATATGCGGCCAAGTAGAACTGGCAGCGAAATATTCCCAGGTATAGAATTAGAAACTTTGCTAGATGGGATTGAGGAGGTACAATCGGTCGGTTTGACGATGTAATTTGAAATGACATGTAAAATGCCTTCTAGCGGATTGTAGATCGTTTGTCTTTGCGGACCGTTTCGCTTCAACCTCGGGACCCAACAGTCGGGTGTGTCGAGATACCCTTACGGTTATAAAGCCGGGGCATGCATGGAGACAAGGCGTCGGGGTCATGCTTTATCGGACAAGTGCCCAACTAGTTATGTTATATTACATGGTTAGTAAGAAACATCTTCCGGGAGAATAGTTCCGTTAAGGGTTCCTTTCCAGGGAGGCATGCCTAAAGTGCAATGCGGACTAAAATAGCAGAAAAAAGCATCAGGGGGGCAGATAAATAAGTAAGTAATAAATCATCTTTCAAGTCACCGACGAATATTCTCTTAAAACGCTAAGCTTTGGCTTCACATCTGAGGTACACATCCGGTGACCAGTGATAACAATCGCGAGAGGTGCTCCCTTTACCTCCTAGCCGAACAATCGGGAGCGTAGGGGTAAGCCAGAGGCAGAACCCAACTTGGCCAAAACTTAAGTCATATCGATGCATACAATGGTGAATAAAGGTACATGCGGAAGTATGACACATGTATTGGGCATGAAGCCGTTAATAAGCTTCTATTAAAGAAGCCCCGGGTATAATGAGTGCGAGAGCACATCAAGTGTGTCGCGAACAAAGCGCCAATCAGCCTATAAAGGTATTGAAAAAAAGTGGGAAGAAGGAGGGACAAAGACAGTAAAAATATAAAAATGTGGGCGGGGAGTAGAGCGACAGGAGTCGGCGTTAAGTAGAATCTTGAGGAGGCGGGCTGCGTTCCATGGGTTCTTCGGTCGGTTGTCGGATCGTTACGTGAGGTATGCTCCGCGGTCAGGACTTGTTGATGATGAAGGACCTTCCACTTGGGCTTGAGTTTGTCCTTTTTCTTGTCGGCGGGCGTAGAACAAGTTCGCCAACATTGTAGTTTGGCCCGTGCTTCTACCTTTGATATCTTGAGCACTGCTGGCGATAAAATGCGGAGCGAGCCTTTGCCCGTCCGCTCCTCCTCTAAGGCGTCAAACTGTCCTGCCAATCAACTCGGCTTCTCTTTCTTCGTACATGCGCACAGGTGAGTCATGAATTATATCATGAGGCAGAACTGCCTCTGCGCCGTATCTCATGAAAAATGGTGTGAATCCGATGAATTCGGTTTGGCGTGGTCCGCAGCCCAGTCTGGTGAGCTCCTCTACCGGTCGTGTTAGATTCCTTGAGGACCGCACTAGTCTGGGTTTGATGCCGCTCATGATTAGACCATTTGCTCGCTCGACTTGACCGTTAGTTTGGGGTGATAGGCTGAGCGTGTCGAGCTTGATGCCCATGTTTTGCACGAGTTTAACCTCGTCGGCCGTGAAGTTCGTGCCGTTATCGTGATGATCTGTGGGGGCGTAAGCGGTGTACTACCGGATATGAAGTCTATCACGGTCAGTTCTGCCGTTTTAACGGCTAGCCTCAATCCATTTGGTGAATTTGTCCACCATGACCAATAAGTATTTGTGCTTGGGTTCCCCCTTTAAGGGTCCAACCATGTCAAGCAGGACATGACGGCCAGGTAATGGGTATAGTTTTGAGGCGGTGGGTGGCATGTGGCTACGATAAGGCGTGGCAAAGCGCATCGTTGGACTAAGTCTGAGCATCTGCCGGGCTGTCGGCCAATAAAATCCTGCTGGAAGGCCTTGCCTACAAGGGGCGGGCTGCACGTGGTGCCCGCCGAGTCGTGAATTTCAGCCGGAGATTTCGCCCTTCCTCTTGGAGATACACCTTTGAAGGACTCGGTTGTGCTTTTCTTATAAAGTCTCCCTCATGGACCTTGTAGCTTTAGATCGCGAACTATAAGCGGGCCTCATTTTGGTCTTGGGAAGTTCTGCCGCATTAAGTAGGCTAGGAATGGTTATCCGCAGGGGCAATTACTGCCATTATTTAGTGAGCTGAAGGTGTTATTTCATTGGTTGAGCCGCGGATTGTGTCAGAATAGTGCGAGTTAGGTGATCTGGTGGCTCGGTTATTTTCGGACTCCTCTTCCCATAATCGGATGGCTTAAGAGCCGTTCGGGGAAGATGTTTGGAGGCGGCGTCTCGTTTAGCGCGATGCGTGCTAACGTCTGCTGCTGGTTATTATCCGGGCTACATGGTGGAATTGAGTCCTTGAACCGGTGACATTTTAGGGCGGCGTTGCGATGGCTGCCATTTTGGATCTTTGGCGTCAAAGTCTCCATTTACTTGGGATATTCGAGGTTTGAATCCCGCACCTCTAGGCGTTGAATGCCCATGGAATTGCCATCCGGAAGCCATGTAGAAGGGCCTCGTATTGACTGCGTTGTTGGAGTCCATGTACATTATTTGAAATATATTGGATTGTGTCTCCGTTGGGGATGTCGAGGACGGCCTTGACCAAGATAACATTTTGGATCCGTCGAAATGCATGATCCGGTTAGTCTGTGCCGTACTCTTTAGGGAGTTCGGCCGGTCCATGGCGATGAAGTCAGGAACCTGAACTTTATAGCTTCGCGTGGTTTTAAGTTATGTCAAATGGTAGGCTCGATAGCCCATTTGCAATCCTGCCCGTTCGTCGCGATTGTTTATAATATCGTTGAGAGGTACTTGGAGGCCACCGTTATTGAACACTCTTGAAAGTAGTGTCGCCTTCGGGATGCCATGAACACATATCGCTATCTTTTGATAATGTGGGTCGGGATTTGCATGGAGTTAGAACGGTGATGATCGTAGTACCTGGTTTTGAAGAGAATTGTATACTGTTTCTCGTTCAAGCAGCAGCGAATGCCTGACAACTTGATGTGTTGCGCGATATATAATAATAGGTTAGCCAGTTGGTAGCGGCCAGAGCGGTTGTTGATGTGGCCTTTTTCTTCTTAGTCGGCGTGGCATCGTCCATTCGAAATGTTGGTCTGTGGGAGGAGGCGATGAAAGCGAACTCAAGCAGGAGATGAAGCGACTTAAAACCGCTCGCATCCGGTTAGTTTTGTATCTGCTTGAGGTCTTTTGGAATATCAATTGTGATGAGCTCAGATTTTGGCGGGTTTGCTTCAATTCCTCGGGATCTGATGAAGCCAAAGCTTTCGGGCTGATGCGCGAAAGCATTTTGGATTGAGCTTAATGTCATATGCCGGAGGTTGTCGAATGTCACCCTCAAGTCTTCTACTAGAGTTCCGGCGTGTTTGGTCTTGGCGACCACATCGTCGTATGCCTCTACTGTTTGCCTATCTGGTAGCGGACATGTTTGAATCATGCGCTGATATGTGCTTGGCGTTTTCGAGTCGAAGGGCATTGTGTTGAGCGAGAATGGCCCATATGGAGTAATGAATGCCGTTGCGGCCTGATCTTTCTCCGCCATCTTGATTTGATGGTATCCGGAGTATCGTCGAAAGCACAATGAATCGTGCCTGCGGTAGCATCGATGATTTAATTCGATCGAGGAGGAAAGGTCCTTTGGAGGCCTTGTTAAGGTCTTTAAAATCGTGAGGCGAGGTTTGTCCTTTTTGGTACCATTACTAGATTGGCTAGCCAGTCCGGATGTTTATATCTCGATGAATCCGGCTTCTAGAGTTTAGCTAGCTCCTCTCCATTACGTCTTTTGGGTTAGGAAAATGCGGAGAGCTTTGTTTGGTGGCTTGATCCTTTTAGGATATTTAGGCTGTGCTCTTGACTGCGTGGATTCTGGCATGTCGAAGGGTGCCGAGCAAAAATGTCCCAATTTTCGAAGGAATTCGTAGTCAACCCATTGGAGACAATTGTGCCCCAATGGAGCCGTCTTTGTGGTCCGTTGGATGGACCTGAAATTTGACTATTTAATCTGCTGGTTTAAAGAGGTGGACTTGGACCTCTTATCGAGGATCACATCGTCCCTATCCACCGTGGGCCTGCGTAGTTAGTTCCTCTGCCGCTGGGGCTTGGACAATGCCTCTAGGGCCGTCTGGCTGTCTTATTTTCAGGAGTGCTTTATCTGATCCTTGGCGAGTGATTATCCCATTAGTCCGGGCATTTTGAGCTTCATGTACCCGTAGTGGGGTATAGCTTGGAAGATTGTGAATGCCTCTTGCCCTAACAAAGCGTGATATCCGCTGCGAATGGGGCCACTTGGAATGACCTCCTCGGACTGTAATTGTCCGTGGGCGAACACTACATCTAGTGTGATTTTTCACTGTGCAGCGTGCTTCTCGACTAGGGATTATCTCTGAAGGTTGTCTGCTTTGCTCAATCGGCTCAGTCAATTTCCATTTTTGAAGGTTTCCTCATAGATGAGGTTTAATCCGCTGCCGCCATCCATAGTACCTTAGTAAGGCGGAAAATCCACTATCGGATGAGGACCAATGCGGCTGGTGCTCTAGCTATTGGAATTTAGGTTAAATCGGCTGGCGTTGAAGGTGATAGCGTGTCGCTCCATGGATTTGTTGTTGCTACTTGGTAGACTTGGTGAGGCTGCGATTGTTCGTTCCGCATGTTATTTGATCTGAAAGTCTAAATTTATTAATACGTCTTGATGTCTTCTTTGGGTTGGTTGCCGGGGCAAAAAGCCTCGCCACTTTTGGCCACCTGCCGTAGTATCCAACACGCTCGAAGGCTGTGTGTTGGAGTGGCGCCCTCGTCTTGTGGATTTTGCGAGGTCAGTTGAGCCAACCCTCGATGCAGTTCCGTACCCTTTAGAGGTTTGGTTTTGGTATTCAACCCGGGTGTGATAATGATGCACCCTTTGTTTCGGACTAGGGATGTATTGGGGCGGATTATCCCAAAATTACTTCGGTTTTCGGCGCTCTCCATCATACAGTACTTTTGTACTATGGTTACCAAGTCGTAAAGCGTGTTATTTACGACGACTTATGGCGTTAAGATTCCTTGTCCGTGCAATTATTGCAGAAATTGGGATTACGTCCTCCTCGGCGATCCTTTATCTGTTCATAACCGGAGGAATCTGGCGATAATGATGTCTTTTTCAGCGGGCTCTTGCGGTCGAGATAGCTAATGTTTGGGTGGGCGGGTGGAACTAGATCCGGAACCCGTCAATTTAGGACTCAAGGGCGAAGTTTCGAACTTGGAAGTTTGTTTAGTGTTACAATGAGTCCACCGTATTTGACTTTAAGTTGAGGATTGATCGACATCCGTCCTCTGAGAATCCGGCATGGAGGATCGGGAATCGGACGTAACTAGTCCTTAAGATACAAGAAGAATCGCCGCATTGCTGCTCTATCACAGCAACATGATGGGTACACAGGAGAGTTGATCTCTCGGATCGATTTTAGGCCCCGATCGTTAGCTCGGTGACGATGCGATCCAAGAGCTTCGTTTATGAAGGAAGCTCAATCGGATCTAACTGTTAAGCAAATTCAGAACAACACAGAACTAGTTTCGATAGCTCGAGAGGTCAGTAGGATCCATGCGTCTAAGGCGGATAGTAACGAGGAGACAAGGACGATGTTTTACCAGGTTCGGGCCCTTCAGTGGAGAGAGTAAACCTAAATCTGGCGATTAATATTGATGATGTTAATATTTACAGAATGGATACCACGAGATCAAGAGCTAAACCCTAGGAGCTAGCCTATATCGACATGATTGTTGTTAGATCTCTGGGACTAAAACCTCGGTTTATATAGACCAGGATAGATTTAGTGTTACACAGATTGATTACAATGGTAGAGATCTACATTGTATGTAAGCTTGCCTTCACATGTGTCACACGTCTTGAAAAGTGGAGATCGTGTTAGATCGTGGGTGAATAGATAAGTCTATCGTGGGATCGGAGCGGATTGAGCGAAAACCGAAAATTTGGATAAGATAAGTTAAAAGTTCCGTTCACAATTTCTTGGTGACAAGGACACGAGTGAAGATTTTGAGCGAATTTCAAATAGGCGCACATGAAGAATTTGTGAATAGATTGGATTGAGTATAGCATAGAGGGAAGGGTCCGATCACATTCACTTAGCGAAAATCAACTTGAAGAAATAGCCATAAGTGAATGTTGTAGAGGACATAAACCCATGTATATATATAGAAAATGAAGAAAGACAGCGGAAACAATGAAGATTTTGCAAAGTTGAAGAATTTGAAAAACTAAAGAATTTCAAAACTGAGGAAAACTCAAATTGAAGATTTTCAACTTTGGTGGTGGCGTGTCCAGTATAAGAATGATGATTCAGACACCAGTACAATTGTCGTGGGTTACGAGAATCAAATTCTTCATTAATTTCTTCACACTTAGAGTGTTATTCTTCATTGATTGAAGAAAAGCGTTTCTTCTGTGTTGCACATCTAAGTCATCAATTTTGCATAAGTGTCGGGATGTGTGTCCTTTTCAAAGAACATTCAAAGATTCTAAGATATTTAGCTCACCAACTTGCTAAATCTCTTCTCATCCAAGGGCTTTGTGAAGATATCTAGCTGTTCTTGATCTTCACATGATCAATAAAGATGTAAGCCCTTCAACACATGATGTGAAGAAAATGATAGCGGATCTGAATGTGCTTTGTCTTGAGTGCTGAGCGGGTTGTGAGCAATCTTGATGGCACTCTCATTGTCCATGAGGCACATTATTCACGTTGATGCGTAGTCCTTGAGAGTTTGCTTCATCCAGCAATTGAGCACAGCAAGAGCCAGCAGCAATGTACTCAGCTTCCGATGAACGGTGATCGTGATTCTGTTTCTTGAGGACCAACGGACCAAAAGATCGTCAGAAATGACAAGTACGGATGTTGACTTGCGGTCCACGCGATCACCAGCATAGTCGAGTCAGAATATCAATGAGATCAAAAGTAGAGCCCTTGGGGTACCATAATCCTAGTGTTGGTGTGTGAGGTAGATATCGAAGAATATGCTTCACAGCCTTATGGTGTGATTCCTTGATGTAGCTTGAAATCGGGACACATGCAAACACTAAGCATTATATCTGGCCTAGATGCACATAAGTACAATAAAGAACCAATCATGGGCGGTATACCTTGTGATGAAGTCAATACCATTTTCATCGATGCATAGATGGCCATTTGTGGGCATAGGAATTTTGCAGCCTTTGCAATCTTGCATGCGAATTTCCTCGAGAACATCCTTGAGGTATTTCTCCGAGATATGAATATGCCATTGTGTTGTTGAATTTGAAGACCTAAGAAGAGTTTCAACTCTCCCATCATAGACATTTGATATTCTTCACTCATCATATAGCAAATTCATCACGGGTGTGAAGCCATTCTTCCGAAGAATTCCTTCAAAGTATCATACCACTGAGGGGCTGCTTGAGGCCATAGAGGGCCTTGTTGATCTGAAGACTTTGTGGATTCTTTGGATCTTCAAAACCGGGGTTGAGCAACATATACTTCTTCCTCAAGCTTACCATTGAGGAATGCACTTTTCACATCCATTTGATATAAAGTGATATTATGATGGTTAGCATAAGCAAGTAATATCGAATAGCCTCAAGTCTAGCAACAGTGCAAAAGTTTCATGAAATCAATTCCTTCAACTGTGTGTAGCCTTGAGCTACAAGTCGTGCCTTATTCCTCACCACAAGGACATTTCATCTTACTTGTTGCGGTAGATCCACTTTGTGCCAATCATATTATGCTTGCGAGGATCTGGCGTTTGACCAGTTCAGGACATTGTTGAGCTCGAAATGATGTAATTCTTCTTGCATGGCCTGAATCCATTCGGGCTCGAAATCTTCATCTACCTTAGTGGGCTCTGTGATAGAGACAAAAGCATAGTGCCCAGAAGTTAGATAAATGTGAAGCTTTGGGTGTGA
>JAHIAM010005204.1:0-42500 GCA_021605205.1 Aegilops longissima
CCCCCCCCCCCCCCCCCCCTCGTTTAGTGATAGGAAATATTATTATGTAAGGAGCTGATCCATGGATTCAATGGTGAATTCTGATTTCCCAGACAACCAAAGGAGAAGAATAGAATAATTCACGTGCAGGAGCAGCAAACCTTCAAGAAAAGGAGAAAACCTAAAAAGAAGTCTTGGTTGTATGACAAATGCTCAAATAATTGAGCTGCGATTCAGATCCAAACGATCAAGAAAGGATCCCGATCGCTTCAATATTATCTCAAGCAGGATCAAATTCCACCGATCAACTTGCAGTGTAGGAGAACTCCGTGATGATAAAGATCTTGTCTTGTACACACTTGGTGGATTAGGCAGAGACAACCACCGATCAGATTCAAGTGACTTCGAGGGGACTCGAGATGGTGGAGAATAGCCACCAAGGAGAGTGGCGAAGACATCATATCCAAGGACTAAGAGAGCAGCAAATAAGATGAAATGTAAGTCACCAAATCAAAGCCATGAGGAAGAGCTCAAGGATTCGGACACTCGGCTGACCATCCAGAGAAGGCTATACGAGGGTATCACAAAAGAATCTGAAGGTAATCCTCTTGCTCCAAAAAATGCTTTTGCTATCCTAAATGCATGTCCCTAATACATATTATTATGAGATTGCTTCCAAAAGTAATATTAAACTAAAAGGATCCAATGAAGAACCGGGAATAGCTTATATCCAAATTCTTATCTATGACTTGTCAATAGACTTATTCGCAGCCATACACATCGCCTTATTTAAAAGAGTCCCTGTCTCGTGAACGATCGAACTTGGTAAACTTTGAAATAATCGCTTAGATAGCATTAGCCGCTTTTCTTCCTTTTCTCTGCCAGCTTTCAAGTTCTCACCTCCCTAAAAGAAGGGAAAGTCTTCTTACTAGCTAGCTTTTATATCTCGCTAATAGGGAGTTAAGGAGTGTAACTATGACCTATTTGTCACAAAGTTCAATATCTCTAGAGGAGGTAAATCAATGGATACGGCACGCTCTGGTTGAAGCAGCCCCTACACTTCTATGGGTTGTTCCAGCCTCGCTAGTGGGTGGTTTTTCATTTCTACAACAGGTGCTTGGTTCAAAAAGCTTATGAGTTGAGTTCGTCTCTCGCCACGGATTGGGGCAGCATTCTCAGATTACTTGACTTGTCGCTAGCTTAGAGGAGAGAAAAAATCCCGCTTTCATTTACCTTTAAGTCTCGAGAGAAGGCTTTTTCTTTCTATTAAAAGATCACAAATCGAGGGTGATCATCCTCTTCAATCCTTCATCTTCTTATGAGTAGCCGCCATGTGGGGTCCTCACTCAATCCTCCACTAGCATTGGACCAAAATAGCTCTAGCTCTCGCCTTATCCAATTTCCTTATCCTTTCAGGCAAGGTCTGAGTAGTAGGAAAATACAATTTTTGTTGCATGCGGACCCGCCAGAGACTCAAGAAATTGAAGCTAAATGACAATCTTAACCTACTTGCTTACAGGATCCTTAAGAAACTGTGGACTTTGCACCTTTCTGCCTAGCTTGAGTTATCTTTTAGTTCTCTCCCTCAAGAAAGTGGATAGGAAAGAGTCTTGCTTCCATTCCACTAGCCAAGAATAAGGAGAGTGACTTTCTTTGAACCTCTTAAGTGACTTGAAAAAAAGTGGTACACCCTCGTAGATATAGGGACCGCCATGCTCGCCCACTTTCTTGATAAACGACTCATGCATTTTCTCTTCCTTGTCACGAGACCGAGACATATCAAAAAGATCTATTACTAAAAGGAGATTGGGATCATCCGTGGTTACCGGATGATGGGAATAACTACATAAATTTGGAAATGAGCACGAAATGTCTATAAATGAATTTTCTCATTATTCGTTATTTCCGGTCTTTTCGCTGTATTCACTTACAACAAGAAACAACCACCAGCTTGGTGCAGCACTTGCATTTTGGTGCATTCTTCTTCCTTTCCTTGGTCTTTCGTCTCATATTCCAAATAACTTATCTAATTACAATGTATTAACCGCTAATGCACCTTTTTTTATCAAATCTCGTGGACATGGTCTAATCATGAGGGTAGTATTTTATCATGGTGTTGATCCCAAGTTTTTATGGATTCTTTTTGTTACCGGGTCAATCCCAAAGCCATAATGTCTCAAAACGAAGAGGCTATAGAGAAACTTTGATTTTTCCTTTGTCTCAACTTCGTGAAGAACTCCATTCTATCTCTCCAACAAAAAGTTGGGCTGCCCGCTTGTACACTCCCTTCGCTCGAGAACCCTTGTTGATTCTCGCACTTCGCTCGCAAAGTAAGCGCCTTTTAACGGGCCAGCCCTTTTAATGCGCCGCTTGACCCTGTTTTGAAAATGAGCTTTGCTCTTTCGATACCGGGCGCCCCTGGTTCGCGAGAAGGAAAAAGGACTAATCTTTTGTTACATCCGCACGAGATGAAAAGAGAGAGCTTCGCCTATCGATGAACAAGCAGATTGACGGAGCTCTTGCATTGCTTTTTTTTCTCTCCTTTCCTATCACGAGTTCGATCCTTTTGTTCGAAATTTCTTCGCTCGCATCAACCGCTTGCGAATCAAATCCAGTTCCACAAGATCCTATATCAGCTATACATCCTCCTTGCATTTATGCCGAGATGTCGCCAAGGTTATGGGCTTTGGGTTATGTAGATCCAAAATGATGAATGGGATTGTGGCACTCCACTCGCCGCCAATGCGAAGGATGTCCGAAAAGAATGGAACGCTGCTTCCTCTCGCGATGCGCTGGATCCCATATAAGAAGCTCGCTTTACCCGATCATTCAAACATTTTGTGGCGCGCTCCGCCTATTGTTGCGTAGCAATAGAAGCCTGCTCATGTTGCTTCGGCGCGCCTTTTTCTTCGCCCGGACAGAGCGCTAATGGACACGGGAGGGAGCAGAAGCGTGTCGCTCAGAATGGAAAGAAAGACACCACTACTTCGCTTTTGTTGGACCGCGCGCAACACTGTGGTCTCTCGACCAGGACCAGAACCAATTCGAATTTGGATCTTGACATGTCGTTGTTTTTAACCGTAGGCATCTCGCCAGAAGTTGGTGGGTCATCATGAATTAGGTCGGGTGGCTGGTGGTTTCGGGATCCCGTAGAAAATGCGCTTTTGTGCCTCGGTATTAGCCACAGCTCGATTCATTCAAGAATTCTACCCTTCTTCATTCTTGGACCTCGCTTCAATATTTTGACTCTTCCATGTCTGTGTCTTAGGAACCTTTTCAATACGGTCCGGATTGCTAGCTCCTGCTCATAGTTCCGCCATGCATGCTTATACACGAGGAAGATTTTATGGCGTGTTCTTCCTTCTAATTACAGTATATCTATGACTCTTTTTACCAGATGAAGCAGAGGCATCGGTCCTAGAACCTATAAAAGAGATGGTTGTGGCGCAAGTACTCTTGTGCACCTACGCCACTCGGCTCAGCAACCCGCCTGCTATGTTATGTTATGGAAGAATTTATTCTTGCGGGCTGGTTATTCAGAGCCAGAATCGGTGCCGATTTGCCCGTCAGTAGCGCTCGTAAGTCACTCGCGTATGCATTGGATACTTTGATCAATAGGAATAGGAGGAAAAAAGCTTATGATGAGCATCTATTGAGTCGATCATTTCCAAGATCTAATTCGAGTTTCTTATTATGTAGTGGAAACGCCTCACAATTCTTCAGTTTTACGCTTACACTTAGGGAAGAAATGTTCTTGGTGGATGCAGCCCGGTACCCCAAAATTTGTATGCAAGATGAGCTTACAGATCGCCAATCAAGCGAGCCACCAGGTTTGAGAATAAGGTGGGATCCAAGAATGTAGTGTGGTGAATCACCGATCAAAAGCGGATTTTTGAGAGATTCTTCATCGATCTAGTGGCCGTGAATCACTGATCAAAGAGTAGCAAATGCCAGGTTTAATGATTTTGTGGGATCCTCGATGTAGCGGCATAACCGCTTTTCTTCCACAAAGATTCGCATAAAACCGAGCTTGATAGAATCAAGAAGATTTCGAACAAGAAAAAGGTCAAAGGGTTTATTATAAAAAATCAAAGGAGGTTATTCAGAGCCATCGGGTTTCATTACTTTTCTTCCATTCAAAAAGCTTTCTAAAAAAAGGATAGCTTAATGATCGATTCACCATTGATAGCATTAACCCTAAAAGGAGGGATATTGTGATAATAGCGCATCAAACAAGAACTTGATGAAAGATAGAAAAATTATGAAAAACCAAGCCCAATTTTAATCCATTTTGTTGAGGATCTTGCACTTATTCCGCCCAAATTTATGTAACACCCGAAGTAACTTTCCATATTTGTAATTCGACTTTGCCATTTTCGCATTGTTATATGATATTCCTCCGTGGTTGGGTTTCCTTTTGCTTTTGTCCGGTATGCATTTTATATTATGTTATCATGTGATCGATTTGCAAAAAAAAAAAAAAAAAAAAAAAAAAAAAAAAAAAAAAAAAAAAAAAAAAAAAAAAAAAAAAAAAAAAAAAAAAAAAAAAAAAAAAAAAAAAAAAAAAAAAAAAAAAAAAAAAAAAAAAAAAAAAAAAAAAAAAAAAAAAAAAAAAAAAAAAAAAAAAAAAAAAAAAAAAAAAAAAAAAAAAAAAAAAAAAAAAAAAAAAAAAAAAAAAAAAAAAAAAAAAAAAAAAAAAAAAAAAAAAAAAAAAAAAAAAAAAAAAAAAAAAAAAAAAAAAAAAAAAAAAAAAAAAAAAAAAAAAAAAAAAAAAAAAAAAAAAAAAAAAAAAAAAAAAAAAAAAAAAAAAAAAAAAAAAAAAAAAAAAAAAAAAAAAAAAAAAAAAAAAAAAAAAAAAAAAAAAAAAAAAAAAAAAAAAAAAAAAAAAAAAAAAAAAAAAAAAAAAAAAAAAAAAAAAAAAAAAAAAAAAAAAAAAAAAAAAAAAAAAAAAAAAAAAAAAAAAAAAAAAAAAAAAAAAAAAAAAAAAAAAAAAAAAAAAAAAAAAAAAAAAAAAAAAAAAAAAAAAAAAAAAAAAAAAAAAAAAAAAAAAAAAAAAAAAAAAAAAAAAAAAAAAAAAAAAAAAAAAAAAAAAAAAAAAAAAAAAAAAAAAAAAAAAAAAAAAAAAAAAAAAAAAAAAAAAAAAAAAAAAAAAAAAAAAAAAAAAAAAAAAAAAAAAAAAAAAAAAAAAAAAAAAAAAAAAAAAAAAAAAAAAAAAAAAAAAAAAAAAAAAAAAAAAAAAAAAAAAAAAAAAAAAAAAAAAAAAAAAAAAAAAAAAAAAAAAAAAAAAAAAAAAAAAAAAAAAAAAAAAAAAAAAAAAAAAAAAAAAAAAAAAAAAAAAAAAAAAAAAAAAAAAAAAAAAAAAAAAAAAAAAAAAAAAAAAAAAAAAAAAAAAAAAAAAAAAAAAAAAAAAAAAAAAAAAAAAAAAAAAAAAAAAAAAAAAAAAAAAAAAAAAAAAAAAAAAAAAAAAAAAAAAAAAAAAAAAAAAAAAAAAAAAAAAAAAAAAAAAAAAAAAAAAAAAAAAAAAAAAAAAAAAAAAAAAAAAAAAAAAAAAAAAAAAAAAAAAAAAAAAAAAAAAAAAAAAAAAAAAAAAAAAAAAAAAAAAAAAAAAAAAAAAAAAAAAAAAAAAAAAAAAAAAAAAAAAAAAAAAAAAAAAAAAAAAAAAAAAAAAAAAAAAAAAAAAAAAAAAAAAAAAAAAAAAAAAAAAAAAAAAAAAAAAAAAAAAAAAAAAAAAAAAAAAAAAAAAAAAAAAAAAAAAAAAAAAAAAAAAAAAAAAAAAAAAAAAAAAAAAAAAAAAAAAAAAAAAAAAAAAAAAAAAAAAAAAAAAAAAAAAAAAAAAAAAAAAAAAAAAAAAAAAAAAAAAAAAAAAAAAAAAAAAAAAAAAAAAAAAAAAAAAAAAAAAAAAAAAAAAAAAAAAAAAAAAAAAAAAAAAAAAAAAAAAAAAAAAAAAAAAAAAAAAAAAAAAAAAAAAAAAAAAAAAAAAAAAAAAAAAAAAAAAAAAAAAAAAAAAAAAAAAAAAAAAAAAAAAAAAAAAAAAAAAAAAAAAAAAAAAAAAAAAAAAAAAAAAAAAAAAAAAAAAAAAAAAAAAAAAAAAAAAAAAAAAAAAAAAAAAAAAAAAAAAAAAAAAAAAAAAAAAAAAAAAAAAAAAAAAAAAAAAAAAAAAAAAAAAAAAAAAAAAAAAAAAAAAAAAAAAAAAAAAAAAAAAAAAAAAAAAAAAAAAAAAAAAAAAAAAAAAAAAAAAAAAAAAAAAAAAAAAAAAAAAAAAAAAAAAAAAAAAAAAAAAAAAAAAAAAAAAAAAAAAAAAAAAAAAAAAAAAAAAAAAAAAAAAAAAAAAAAAAAAAAAAAAAAAAAAAAAAAAAAAAAAAAAAAAAAAAAAAAAAAAAAAAAAAAAAAAAAAAAAAAAAAAAAAAAAAAAAAAAAAAAAAAAAAAAAAAAAAAAAAAAAAAAAAAAAAAAAAAAAAATTTTTTTTTTTTTTTTTTTTTTTTTTTTTTTTTTTTTTTTTTTTTTTTTTTTTTTTTTTTTTTTTTTTTTTTTTTTTTTTTTTTTTTTTTTTTTTTTTTTTTTTTTTTTTTTTTTTTTTTTTTTTTTTTTTTTTTTTTTTTTTTTTTTTTTTTTTTTTTTTTTTTTTTTTTTTTTTTTTTTTTTTTTTTTTTTTTTTTTTTTTTTTTTTTTTTTTTTTTTTTTTTTTTTTTTTTTTTTTTTTTTTTTTTTTTTTTTTTTTTTTTTTTTTTTTTTTTTTTTTTTTTTTTTTTTTTTTTTTTTTTTTTTTTTTTTTTTTTTTTTTTTTTTTTTTTTTTTTTTTTTTTTTTTTTTTTTTTTTTTTTTTTTTTTTTTTTTTTTTTTTTTTTTTTTTTTTTTTTTTTTTTTTTTTTTTTTTTTTTTTTTTTTTTTTTTTTTTTTTTTTTTTTTTTTTTTTTTTTTTTTTTTTTTTTTTTTTTTTTTTTTTTTTTTTTTTTTTTTTTTTTTTTTTTTTTTTTTTTTTTTTTTTTTTTTTTTTTTTTTTTTTTTTTTTTTTTTTTTTTTTTTTTTTTTTTTTTTTTTTTTTTTTTTTTTTTTTTTTTTTTTTTTTTTTTTTTTTTTTTTTTTTTTTTTTTTTTTTTTTTTTTTTTTTTTTTTTTTTTTTTTTTTTTTTTTTTTTTTTTTTTTTTTTTTTTTTTTTTTTTTTTTTTTTTTTTTTTTTTTTTTTTTTTTTTTTTTTTTTTTTTTTTTTTTTTTTTTTTTTTTTTTTTTTTTTTTTTTTTTTTTTTTTTTTTTTTTTTTTTTTTTTTTTTTTTTTTTTTTTTTTTTTTTTTTTTTTTTTTTTTTTTTTTTTTTTTTTTTTTTTTTTTTTTTTTTTTTTTTTTTTTTTTTTTTTTTTTTTTTTTTTTTTTTTTTTTTTTTTTTTTTTTTTTTTTTTTTTTTTTTTTTTTTTTTTTTTTTTTTTTTTTTTTTTTTTTTTTTTTTTTTTTTTTTTTTTTTTTTTTTTTTTTTTTTTTTTTTTTTTTTTTTTTTTTTTTTTTTTTTTTTTTTTTTTTTTTTTTTTTTTTTTTTTTTTTTTTTTTTTTTTTTTTTTTTTTTTTTTTTTTTTTTTTTTTTTTTTTTTTTTTTTTTTTTTTTTTTTTTTTTTTTTTTTTTTTTTTTTTTTTTTTTTTTTTTTTTTTTTTTTTTTTTTTTTTTTTTTTTTTTTTTTTTTTTTTTTTTTTTTTTTTTTTTTTTTTTTTTTTTTTTTTTTTTTTTTTTTTTTTTTTTTTTTTTTTTTTTTTTTTTTTTTTTTTTTTTTTTTTTTTTTTTTTTTTTTTTTTTTTTTTTTTTTTTTTTTTTTTTTTTTTTTTTTTTTTTTTTTTTTTTTTTTTTTTTTTTTTTTTTTTTTTTTTTTTTTTTTTTTTTTTTTTTTTTTTTTTTTTTTTTTTTTTTTTTTTTTTTTTTTTTTTTTTTTTTTTTTTTTTTTTTTTTTTTTTTTTTTTTTTTTTTTTTTTTTTTTTTTTTTTTTTTTTTTTTTTTTTTTTTTTTTTTTTTTTTTTTTTTTTTTTTTTTTTTTTTTTTTTTTTTTTTTTTTTTTTTTTTTTTTTTTTTTTTTTTTTTTTTTTTTTTTTTTTTTTTTTTTTTTTTTTTTTTTTTTTTTTTTTTTTTTTTTTTTTTTTTTTTTTTTTTTTTTTTTTTTTTTTTTTTTTTTTTTTTTTTTTTTTTTTTTTTTTTTTTTTTTTTTTTTTTTTTTTTTTTTTTTTTTTTTTTTTTTTTTTTTTTTTTTTTTTTTTTTTTTTTTTTTTTTTTTTTTTTTTTTTTTTTTTTTTTTTTTTTTTTTTTTTTTTTTTTTTTTTTTTTTTTTTTTTTTTTTTTTTTTTTTTTTTTTTTTTTTTTTTTTTTTTTTTTTTTTTTTTTTTTTTTTTTTTTTTTTTTTTTTTTTTTTTTTTTTTTTTTTTTTTTTTTTTTTTTTTTTTTTTTTTTTTTTTTTTTTTTTTTTTTTTTTTTTTTTTTTTTTTTTTTTTTTTTTTTTTTTTTTTTTTTTTTTTTTTTTTTTTTTTTTTTTTTTTTTTTTTTTTTTTTTTTTTTTTTTTTTTTTTTTTTTTTTTTTTTTTTTTTTTTTTTTTTTTTTTTTTTTTTTTTTTTTTTTTTTTTTTTTTTTTTTTTTTTTTTTTTTTTTTTTTTTTTTTTTTTTTTTTTTTTTTTTTTTTTTTTTTTTTTTTTTTTTTTTTTTTTTTTTTTTTTTTTTTTTTTTTTTTTTTTTTTTTTTTTTTTTTTTTTTTTTTTTTTTTTTTTTTTTTTTTTTTTTTTTTTTTTTTTTTTTTTTTTTTTTTTTTTTTTTTTTTTTTTTTTTTTTTTTTTTTTTTTTTTTTTTTTTTTTTTTTTTTTTTTTTTTTTTTTTTTTTTTTTTTTTTTTTTTTTTTTTTTTTTTTTTTTTTTTTTTTTTTTTTTTTTTTTTTTTTTTTTTTTTTTTTTTTTTTTTTTTTTTTTTTTTTTTTTTTTTTTTTTTTTTTTTTTTTTTTTTTTTTTTTTTTTTTTTTTTTTTTTTTTTTTTTTTTTTTTTTTTTTTTTTTTTTTTTTTTTTTTTTTTTTTTTTTTTTTTTTTTTTTTTTTTTTTTTTTTTTTTTTTTTTTTTTTTTTTTTTTTTTTTTTTTTTTTTTTTTTTTTTTTTTTTTTTTTTTTTTTTTTTTTTTTTTTTTTTTTTTTTTTTTTTTTTTTTTTTTTTTTTTTTTTTTTTTTTTTTTTTTTTTTTTTTTTTTTTTTTTTTTTTTTTTTTTTTTTTTTTTTTTGAAAATTGTTGGGATACACAAAATATATCTCATAATTAATAATCTAATATTGGAAAGGGGAAGGCTCCTAGCCTCGTGTTTGTTCCACCTTCCACCCTAGTTTCCGATATACCGGTTTATTTCTTGATTTTGCTCCACAGGTTTGATTTTGGGACCCCTGAATTCAGTCAAAGCGGAGCAGCAAACCTTCAGAGAAAAGGGAAAACTAAAAACCAAGTCTTGGCAGTATGAAAATGCTCAAATAATTGAGCTGCGATTCAGATTCAAACGATCAAGAAAGGATCCTGAGACTTCAAGATTATCTCTAGGATCAAATTCAGCCGATCAACTTCAGGTAGAGAACTCCGTGATGATAAAGATCTTGTCTTGTACACACTGGTGGATTAGGCAGTAGACAGCCATTCGATTCATGACTCTGAGGGGACTGAGATGGATGGAGAATAGCCACCAAGGAGAGTGGCGTAAGACATCATATCCAAGGACAAGAGAGCAGCAAAATAAGATGAATTGTGACGCCGATCAATCCAGAACTAACATGCCGCAAAGGAATCAAGATCAAGGACTCACAAGAATCCACACAATTACAAATAAAATAATATAAAGATCTTCGCTCCGAGGCTAATCAATGCTATCCTAAAGGTCATCCAAAATATCATACGTATATAGTTAAACAAGTGCCATAAATGGCTAGCACAAACGATCAACGAAGAGAACCTCCGGGATTCTAGGTATTTGCCCCCTTCTTACCTTGTATGCCAGCCTATTCCCGGCTCCATCCCATTCGCATATAAGAAGGGAAAGGGGAACAAGGCAACGTATATCACAAAGTACCTGAAGCAAGGAGCTACTACATTCATGGTTTTAAGGCCATATAGGTTTTTCCAATGCCTAATAAGAAGGGGATAGTTAGTCTTACGAGCTACGCTTGACACTTCCGGCAAATGTGCTGGGTTTTTGCCAAACCTATAGATTTTCCCCATCTTGGGTGAATATGACCCATGCTCCAAGACCTTTTCAAGCCAAATTTATTTAAGCCGCCTCAACAGAGGGATGGGTCTAAACCGTAAAATTAGTGCTCGGCCGGCTTGGGGTTTGCGCAAGACACGACGCCGCCAAGCCTCCTTGGTTAGAGAGATTAATTCCCTGTTGTTATTTTGAGCAAGAATCCGGTTCCCCTTCACCCCGAACGGACTCCAAGATGAGACTATTGGATTTGATCATTTCCAAGATCTAATTCAGTTTCTTATTATGTAGTGGAAAGCCTCAAATCTTCGTTTTAGCTTACCTTAAGGGAAGAATGTTCTTGGTGGATGCAGCCCCGTACCCCAAAATTTGTATGCAAGATGAGCTAAGGATGCCAATCAAGCGAGCCACCGGTTTGAGAATAAGGGGGATCCAAGAATGTAGTTGGGGTGAATCACCGATCAAAAGCGGATTTTGAGAGATTCTTCATCGATCTAGTGGCCGTGAATCACGATAAAAGCGAGCCTGTGTTTAATGATTTTGGGGATCCTCGGAACCCCGCTTTTCTTCCAAAGATTCAAAAAAACCGAGCTTGATAGAATCAAGAAGATTTCAACAAGAAAAGGTCAAATTTATTATAAAAAATCAAAGGAGGTTATTTAGAGCCATCGGGTTTCATTACTTTTCTTCCATTCAAAAAAGCTTTCTAAAAAAAGGATAGTAATGATCGATTCACCATTGATAGCATTAACCCTAAAGGAGGGATATTGTGATAATAGCGCAAAAAAAATTAGAAAGAAAAAAAATTTATGAAAACGCCCACCTTAATCCATTTTGTTGAGGATCTTGCACTAATTCGCCCATATTTAATACCGAAAAATCCATTGAAAAAGGGCCCCTCGGGCATGGTTTAAATCTTTGGGGTTGGGGGTTGCTGGGTCGGAATGGAATTAAAAGGGAAATAGTCAAGATTGAATGGCCCAACCCAATGTGGTGGTTTGGATGGATCTTCGGGTCCTTTACCCCCCAAAGTTTTTCTCTTGGCAAAGTTGTTTTAAATCCCTTAAACACCAACCCAACCTTTTTTGTAAAATGAGCGCCTTGTTTTCAAAAATTACCCCTTAAAAACCTCCCTTATACCCAACCTTCCAAAAGGCTAACCCCTAAACCCTTGCTTTCTTCTACGATCTTTTTAACAATTTATTTTTAATCTAGCTTCTATCCTAATTTAAACCCACTTCCATTTTTTTAAATTCATTCTTTCCGACCTTTAATAACCTTCCGGTAAACAATTTGAAGACCTTAGTCCACCTTCAATTCTTTCCCGGCGGATTCCCAGATTTTGCCTGGCCCATAACAGTTATCCATTTCAGACTGGCCAGGGTTTTCTCGGCCTTCAAAGGGCGTAAGTCCAAGTCCCACCTTTTTAAATTTTATTTTTTCCCCTCCGCCCTTACCCTGTTGGCACGTCCTTTTCCCGCCTTCCCGGGATGTTTTAATTTTTCATCCCTTTGGGCACCCCCGTGGGCCCTCTTATTTTAAAGTTTGCAATTGGTTATTTTTATTTTTAAAGATATTTGCATTCCAGGAGTCAATTTTTTCCCCATTAATAGTTTTTGTTGTTTCATTTCCTTATCCTCAACCTTCCAATACTAATTATCATGGGGAAGATTCAATCCTGATCCAAATTTAAAAAGAGTTGATTTGTCTTTGCAGAAAAAAGGGAAAAGGAAAGGCCCCTAGGTTTTGAATCCCATTGGGGTATCCCTCCAAATTTTTGGGCCTTTTGGATCAGGTTAAAGAAAGCTTTCCCCGGGGGGCTCTTTGGCTGAGCGAAAACCCGGAGGAACAATATGGAGGTTCACCGCTGAATTCTTCAACAAGTGAGGGCTGAACTTGTGAACTCAAGGTGGTTGCAGAAGACTTGCGGCTCAAGGCATCAGCCATTACATTAGCCTTGCTCTCGGCGATAGGAAATACCCAAATCAAAGTCTGCAGCAGTCTCCATCCATCTCGCCGACGGAGGTTCAGGTCTGGCTGAGTAAGCAGATACTTCAGACTTTGGTGGTGGGTGTAGATCTCAACGATTACCGAGAAGGTAATGTCGCCACGCTTTAGCGCATGAATGACGGCACAAGTTCGAGGTCGTGAACTGGGTAGTTCTCCTCGTGAGGGCATAATGTCGAGAGGCATAAGCAACCACTTTGCGCTCTTGCATTAGGACACCGCCTAAACCTTGACGAGAAGCGCCGCAATAAATGACGAAGTCCTTCTTAGTATCGGGAGGAGCTAGCATCGGGCGGTTGTCAACTTGTCTTTGAGTGCCCGGAAACTTTTCCGACACTTATCGTCCATTGGAACTTGACGCTTTATGCAATAGATTAGTCGAGGTCTGGCAATCTTGGAGAAGTTCTCGACTAATCGACGGCAATAGTGGCGAGACCGAGAAAACTTCGACTTGCTTAACGCTCTTCGGAGGAGTCCAATCGAGAATAGCCTGAACTCGTTCGTGGTTGACGGCAATACCATCCTTAGAGATGACATGCCCAAGTAGGTTACTTCGGAAGCCGAATTCACACTTGGAGAACTTGGCATAGAGTTGATGCTCTCGTAGCTTTTCCAAAGACAAGACGAAGATGTTCAAGATGTTCTTCTTCATTCTTGAATAGATCAGATATCATCCAGATAAACCACGACTTAACTTGTCGAGGTAATCCATGAATATATAGTTCATCAAAGAGAGAAGGTGGCTGGAGCATTGGTTGCCGAAGACATGACGGTGTACTCGTATGAACCATAACGAGTCACAAATGCGGTCTTGGGGATATCCTCCTCACGAACACGGATCTGGTGGTAACCCAACCTCAAGTCGAGTTTCGAGAACACTGACGAACCAGCCAGTTGATCATAAAGATCATTGATCCGAGGAAGAGGATACTTATTCTGAATGGTAGCTTGATTTATAGGACGGTAGTCTTGGACCAATCGGTTTGTCCCATCCTTCTTCTTGACAAAGAGAGAAGGTGCTCCCCAAGGAGAGCAACTTGGGCGAATGAAACCGCTTTGAAGAGATTTGTCGATTTCCTCCTTTAGTTCAAGGAGTTCATGCGGCGGCATCTTGTAGGGCCGTTTGGCTATAGGAGTGGTGCCTGGTTTCAAGTCGATGACGAATTCGACAGCCCTAGCAGGGGGAATCCCTGGAAGTTCTTCAGGAAAGACGTCTTGGAAATCGCAAACGACAGGAATGTTTTCAATTCCTCGAGTGGTGCGGCGCTCAATGCATTCAATGCATAGAGCCTTGCCTCGCATTTTGAACCGTGACGAGCATTGTAGCGATTATTTCATCGAAGGGTGAAGCAGATGGACGGTCTTAGTGGCGCAAACGATTGACGCCAGATGCGCTTTCAACCAATCCATCCCCAAAATGAGGTCAATGCTACAAGACTTTAGCACGATAGGAGAGACAAGGAATTCCATCCTTCGATTTCAACGGGACGTTGCAAATCATGGAAGTCCGACATTGGCCCGCTGGGTGTGTACTAATAGTGAAGCATTCATGTCTTCACTTTTAATGCCATGCATGAATGCAAAATCTTCGACATGAATGAATGCGATGCCCTGAATCAAATAAAACAGATGCAGTACTGAATTTACGAGGAGGGTACCCATCACAAAGAGCAGTGCTGGTCTTGAGCTTCGCTCAGATCAACGTGGTTGGCCTGAGCTTGCCCATAAGACTTGCCGGTGTTGTTGCGGTTCGGTTGTTTCCACGGCCACCGCCTTTGGAAGGGCCACTGATTCGGTTTCGTTGCATTCTCTAGCACGGTGCCTCGCTGTCCGCACCAAGCATAAGCCATTATTGGGAGTGGGAACGGAGCTTGGGGTGGTGGAGCTGGAAGCTTCGCTGCTTAGTTGTAGGCGCACGAGGTGTAGCATAGTTCGCTTTGAAGCGAGAGCATTCGGTGGTACATGCTGTTGGGAATCCATATCTTGCGCTTCATGAGGACGGGCCCAAGATGAGCCGTGTCACAGTTGCGCTGTTAGAGCTCTGGTATTCCTGCAGACCAGTTTCGACATTGATAGCTTTGTTCACCAAGGTGGCGAAATCAGCAAAGTCGTGCACTAGAAGTGCGAGCTTGATGTCGCCTTGAAGTCCGCCACGAACTTCTCCCGTCTGCGTGCATCGCTTGCAATATCCTCTTCAAAGATAGCGAGACAAGTCCAAGAACTCTCGCCGATAGGCTTCAACAGTCTTGTTGCCTTGGGTGAGGTTACGGAACTCACGCTTCTTCCGTCCATGACCCCTTGAGGGATGAAGCGGCACGGAAGGCAGCCTGGAAGTCGGCCAGTGATGAGTGTTCCAACTGGCAGAGTACGACGGTGGCTGTCCCACCATTGAGCTGCGGGTCCCTTCAGAAGAAGGAAGCAAAGGTGACATAGCTGGCGGGGGCTACATCAGCAGACTCCATCTCATAGGTGATGTCACGGAGCCACCATCAAAGATCCAGGGCTGAGTTGAGCTACGGTAAATGATGGGGTTCAGCGTATGAATTCTGCAGAGTTGTCCCGCTTTGGGTCTTTGGTGCATATTGGGCGAGGGCGAGCCATCATGTTCTCCATGAACTGCCGATTCATCTCAAGCTGTTGGACCATACCGCCATGTACTCAAAGCGGTGGTGGGAAGTTGGCACCACGACCACGACCTGCTGGTCTAACCATCCCGCTATTATATAACAGGTAGTTCAGCATTTGAGAAATTAAGCAAGAGACAGGAATCATTCATGATGAAACATGCATAATGAAAGTAGCATGATGGGAACTACATAGTAGTTGGCATATCTTACAAAAAGAATCATGCATAGAGTTCGATACATAGAGTCCAAGACATAGACTACTACATCATAGGCGGCACAGTGCTCATGGCGAATACATCAAATGCTAACAAGCAAGTTCACATCAGTCCCACGCTGCATGCGGAGGTAGTCAGCCCTAAAGTCGATAGTGCGGCGGTGGATAGTCCTCCACGCGGTGACTGGGGCGCGGATACTCGGTGCTGAATCCGACGCCCGTGTGGCAGAAAAGGACCAAGCGCGGAGAGTAGCCTCCCACGCCCGCCAACCGACACCACAGGGCATCACGGTCCCGGCGGGTAGATCGCAGAACGCCGCAGCTCTCCGGAACGGACAAAGGGTGCATCAGCGTCGAGCACGGTAGAGGTGCCGACGGGTGATGTACAACTCGTGGCGAAGAGCTCGGTTAGCTCGATCCAGCCCATCGCATGCGTAACAAAGTTCGATGGTGGAAGGGCTCTCGGTGACGATGGTGTAGGCAGCGGTGTAGTAACCTCCTCACCAACATCGACGCGATAGCAATGTGCTCAAGGGGAGGTGTCCAACTCTCGATACTCTGCACGAAGACGTGTCGATGCAGCATAAGCAGCATCGTGGACTGCCATATCGATGGTCACACCAACACCATGTGCGGGTGCAGACAAGAGTGGACTCATACCCCGAGAGTAGAGGTGGACGATGGCGCGGCATCGCTCTCGTTGTAGTCCTGGTACTCCTCATAGACGGTGTACTCGGGGTGCCAGCGATAACCCGGATAGGTCATCATCTCGGCTAGCACCGCAGGTGATCCCGAGGCACCAATGGCCGTCGTGTGACGCACGACCTGCCTCGTGGGTTCCATCTGAAAACAAAGACGTTTCAAAGGAGTCAAATGACAAAGTGGAAATTGCTCAAATACAATTCCAAAAACAACTAAGGCTATATCCATCTTCGGGGTGAATGCGGTCACGGGATCCTAGTGATAGTTAGTAAAATCGTTTAACCCGAGTAGAAGAGAGTTCAGAATCCCAGAGTAAAGATCGAGGAGTAAAAGATCCTAATACCACCCGATGGCGACGTGGGCCCGTAAGGCACACAGCCAAGTTAGTAAAAGTTTTGCAATGTCTAGACTCGACTTCGGCCAAGGAGTGTGGAAGGGGGATTCCTACAGGCAGTCGGCTCTGATACCAACTTCAGACGCCTCGATTCAATCGTACACTAATCATGCACGCAAATGTGTACGATCAAGATCAAGGACTCACGGGAAGATATCACAACACAACTCTACAAATAAAATAAGTCATACAAGCATCATAATACAAGCCAGGGGCCTCGAGGGCTCGAATACAAGTGCTCGATCATAGACGAGTCAGCGGAAGCAACAATATCTGAGTACGAGATATAAGTTAAACAAGGTGCCATAAGATGGCTAGCACAAACCGGGATACAGATCGAAGAGGAGCAGGCCTCCCGCAGGATCCTCCTAGGTCACTCCCCGGTCGCCGTCGCCGGCTGCACGTAGTAGTAGGCGCCCGAGTAGTAGTCGCCAGAGGCGGTGGCGCGCTGGATCCTGGGCTCCATCGCCTCGATTGCAGCAATCGAGTAGAGATAGGGAAAAGGGGAACAAGGCAACCGTGAGTACTCATCCAAAGTACTCGCAAGCAAGGAGCTACACTACATATGCATGGATATATGGGTAAAGGCCATATCAGTGGACTGAACTGCAGAATGCCAGAATAAGAGGGGGATAGCTAGTCTTAACGAAGACTACGCTTCGACACCGGTCCAGCAATGCATGTAAGAGGACAACGGAAGTCCTCCAAGTAACATCATATAGCAATAATCCTACCCGCAATCCTCGCTCATAACCCCGAGCGAGAGCGACCACCGGTTGTATCCGCACTTGGAAGGGTGTGTTTTATCAAGTATCCGGTTCTAGTTGTCATAAGCTCAAGGTACAACTCCAAGTCGCCCTGCTATCAAGATCACGGCTATCCGAATAGATTAACTTCCTGCAGGGTGCACCATCTTACCCAAAGACGCTTGATCCCATTTGGCGGACACACTTTCCGGTCATGCCCGCCGCAGAAGATCAACACGCCGCAGCCCCACCTAGGCACAACAGAGAGGCCAAGACGCGGTCTAAACCTAAGCGCAGCAGGGTCTGGGCCCATCGCCTCGAGCACACTCAAGACGCGGCGAGGGCGGCGGAAGCGCACTCTAGCCTAACAGCGTTCCATCCAATCCGGTGGCAAGGCCTCCGTCGCCGACGTCTGAAGTGCTTGGTGATACCACGACGCCGGATACCCATAACTACTCCCGCGTAGATGGTTAGTGCGATAAGCTCAGAGCCAACCCAGATCAAATACCAAGACCTCGTTAAGCGTGTTAAGTAACCGCGAACGCCGAACAGGGCCAGGCCCACCTCTCTCCTAGGCGGTCTCAACCTGCCCTGCCGCTCCGCCACAATGATCCACTCGCGGGTGCTCCATCAGCCGACCCGACTTTAGTCTCACATGTATCATGTATAAGTATATAGTATATACCCGTGATCAACTCCCGAGTGATCACGGCCCGATAGTATAGCACGGCACACAGACAAATATGAAGGGCCACAGATGAATGAACTAGCCTCCTATACTAAGCATATAGGATTGCAGGTAAGGTAACAACAAAAGTTACAAGGACAGGCTATGCAGCAGTATAGGAGCATCCGAAAACAGTAACATGCTATGCTACTCTAATGCAAGCAGTGTAGATAAGAGTAGGCGATATCTGGTGATCAAGGGGGGCTTGCCTGGTTGCTCTGGCAAGAGAGAGGGTCACAAGATCGTAGTCGAACCGCCCGCCGCAGCTGGCGTCGGTCTGTGTGTCATCGAGAGAAGAGGGGGAAGAAACAATAAATATTTAAGCAAGCAGTTGCATAGTAATGCATGACATGACAAGTAACGGCGTTAGAGGTGCCCTAACGCGGCATGCGGTGATACCGACGAAGGGGGGACACATCCGGAATGTTTTCCCGGTGTTCCGCGTTTTCGGGCAAAGGAGCCGGAGGGGAAAAGTTGCGAGTTTGATATGTTAGGGGTGTGCAGTGGACGAACGGGCTGCGTATCCAGGTTCGTCTTGTCGTTCTGAGCAACTTTCATGTTGAAAACATTTTAATCCGAGTTACGGATTAAAAGATATGATTTTCTAAAGATTTTATTAATTTCTGGAATTTATTTAATTAGTTAAATCCAACATTATCCAGAACAGTAATTGCTGACATCAGCATGACGTCAGCATGACGTCATCATGACGTCAGCAGCCAACAGGGGCGTTGACTGGTCAACGCTGACGTGTGGGTCCCACTCGCCGCAACTCGATTAGCCTAATCAGGATTAACTAAACTAATTACTAATTAATTAGACTAATTAGTTAATTAGGTTAATCTAATATTATTAATTAACTTAATTAATTCCTTAATTATTTAATTAATTAATTAATTACTTATTTGATTATTTTCATTTTTATTAATTTTAATTCTATTTTTTTTCGTTCAGGGGGTGGGCCCCGTTTGCCATAGGGCCAAAGGCCTTAGCGGGTGCGGGTGCAACCGAATGTGCACGGCGGGGCACGGGCGCCAGAGCCTTGCCGCGGCTGAGCGGGGCTCGCCACCAGCCGCTTCAGCGAAGGAAGCCGACGCTTGAAGGGGTGTTGGAAGGCGGAAGAAGGCTAGGCTGCAGCCTCGCGTGAGGCAGCAGAGGCGAGGTGGTCGCCGAGCGCAGCCGAAAGCGGGACGAGGAGGGGAGCAGGCTAGCTGCGGTGGCAGTGGGCGAGGTCGGGGCGATTCAGACGGCGGCGAAGGCCCAGCGCGACGGCGGGACGGCGTGAGGAGCAGAGAGCAGCGAGGAGGGGGTGCGCCGGGTTGCAGGCCGAGTGAAGCGCAGCCGGGGCGGGCGACAGCACGGGCGCGCCGAGGAGCTTCTGGGCGGTCGGGCACGACCGGGCGATGAGGGAAGGGGAGAAGGAGGTCGAGGCTCACGGGGTGTAGGGTCTCGCGCGCGTCGTGGAGGAGGGCGGGACGACGGCGAGCTCGAGGCGTTGGTGCCGCGGCGGGGCGGCGCGCGTCCACGGTGTCCGGCGAGGAGGGGGACGGGGACGCGGCGACGAGGTTGACGACGAGGTTGCCGTGGCGGGGCGCGGCTTCAGGGAGGTAGAGGCGGGCGGCGGCGCTGTGGGCGCCGAAGCGTCTTGTGAGAGAGGGGTGAGGAGGCGCCGTCGATGGGGGCGGCGCTCGCCCCGATTCAGATCGGGACGAGGATAGGGAGAAGCGCGGGGAGAGGGAGGAGTGGGCGGTTGGGGACTAGGGTTTCCCTCGGGGTGGATAAGGGAGAGGGGGTGGTCGGGCTGGGCCTCGGTGGCTGATGGGGCTGGCCTCTGGGCCGTGGGCCCAGCCAAGGGGGGGCCAGGGTTTTTTCCTTTCTGCATTTTGGTTTATTTGAATTATTCTGGCATTTTGTAAATCTAGTGCACCCCACCAATATTAGGTTAGGTATTTTAGAAAGCCCCGGAACATTTTAGAATTAGTTTTCGAAACCCTTTATCGTTTGTTTTATTTTAATTTTTTTGTTTTTGAACGGTTCCGAATTTAACATAACCGGGGATTACTGTAGCATAACCATCCGGGCGTTACAGAAATGTAAGTCACCAGTCAAAGCCATGAGGAAGAGCTCAAGGATTCGTGACATCGGGCTGACCATCCGGAGAAGGCTACCACGAGGGTATCACAAAAGAATCGGAAGGTAATCCCTCTTGCTCCAAAAATGCTTTTGCTATCCTAAATGCTGTCCCTAATACATATTATTATGAGATTGCTTCCAAAAAGTAATATTAAACTAAAAGGATCCAATGAAGAACCGGGGAATAGCTTATATCCAGTCCTTCTCTATGACTTGTCGAATAGACTTATTCGCAGCCATACACTCGCCTTATTTAAAAGAGTCCCTTGTCTCGTGAACGATCGAACTTGGTAAACTTTGAAATAATCGTTTAGATAGCATTAGCCGCTTTTCTTCCTTTTCTCTGCCAGTCTTTCAAGTTCTCACCCTCCCAGAAAAGAAGGGAAAGTCTTCTTACTAGCTAGCTTTTATATCTCGCGAATAGGGAGTTAAGGAGTGTAACTATAACCTATTTGTCACAAAGTTCAATACTCTCAAGAGGAGGTAAATCAATGGATACGGGTACGCCTGGTTGAAGCAGCCCCTACACTTCTATGGGTTGTTCCAGCCTCTGCTAGTGGGTGGTTTTTCATTTCTACAACAGGTGCTTGGTTCAAAAAAAGCTTATGAGTTGAGTTCGTCCTCAGCTACGGATTGGGGGCAGCATTCTCAGATTACTTGACTTGCTGCTAGCTTAGAGGAGAGAAAAAAAATCCCGCTTTCATTTACCTTTAAGTCTGAGAGAAGGCTTTTTCTTTCTATTAAAAGATCACAAATCAGAGGGGTGATCAGTCCTCTTTCAATCCTTCATCTTCTTATGAGTAGCCGCCCGGGGGTCCTCGGTCTGAATCCTCCACTAGCATTGGACCAACAGTCGGTCTAGCTCGCCTTATCCAATTTCCTTATCCTTTCGTGGCAAGGTCGGAGTAGTAGGAAAATACAATTTCTTTTGTTGCATGCGGACCCGCTTGTGAGACTGAAGAAATTGAAGCTAAATGACAATCTTAACCTACTTGCTTACTGTGATCCTTAAGAAGCTGTGGACTTTTGCACCTTCTGTCTAGCTTGAGTTATCTTTTAGTTCTCTCCCCTCGGCAAAGTGGATAGGAAAGAGTCTTGCTTCCATTCCACTAGCCAAGAATAAGGAGAGTGACTTTCTCTTTTGAACCTCTTAAGCTGACTTGAAAAAAAAAGTGGTACACCCCTCAGAGATATAGGGACCGCCATGCTCGTCCACTTTCTTGATAAACGACTCGATGCATTTTCTCTTCCTTGCCGCTGAGACTGAGACATATCAAAAAGATCTATTACTAAAAGGAGATTGGGATCATCCTGTGGTTACCGGATGATGGGAATAACTAAGCATAAATTTGGAAATGAGCACGAAATGTCTATAAATGAATTTTCTCATTATTCGTTATTTCCGGGTCTTTTCGTTGCATTCACTTACAACAAGAAACAACCACCAGCGTTTGGTGCAGCACTTGCATTTTGGTGCATTCTTCTTCCTTTCCTTGGTCTTTCGTTCCGTCATATTCCAAATAACTTATCTAATTACAACGACAACCGCTAATGCACCTTTTTTATCAAATCTCGGGGACATGGTCTAATCATGAGGGTAGTATTTTATCATGGTGTTGGATCCCAAGTTTTTATGGATTCCTTTTTTGTTACCGGGGTCGACCCCAAAGCCATAATGTCTCAAAACGAAGAGGCTATAGAGAAACTTTGATTTTTTCCTTTGTCTCGAACTTCGTGAAGAACTCCATTCTATCTCTCCAACAAAAAGTTGGGCTGCGCCCATTGTACACTCCTTCGCTCGGAGAACCCTTGTTGATTCTGAACTCGTTCGCAAAGTAAGCGTCCTTTTAACGGGCCAGCCCTTTTTAATGCGCCGCTGACCCTGTTTTGAAAATGAGCTTTGCTCTTCCGATACTAGGCGCTCCGTGGTTCGCGAGAAGGAAAAGGACTAATCTTTTGTTACATCCGCACGAGATGAAAAAGAGAGCTTCGTCTATCGATGAACAGCAGATTGACGGAGCTCTTGGCATTGCTTTGTTTTTCTCTCCTTTCCTATCAGCGAGTTCCGATCCTTTTGTTCGAATTTCTTCGTTCGCATCAACCGCTTGCAGAATCAAATCCAGTTCCACAAGATCCTATATCAGCTATACATCCTCCTTGCATTTATGCCGGAGATGTCGCCAGTGCTATGGGCTTTGGGTTATGTAGATCCAAAATGATGAATGGGATTGTGGCACTCCACTCGCGGAAGGATGCCGCCGAAAAGAATGGAACGCTGCTTCGCTCTGCTGGATGCGTCGGATCCCATATAAGAAGCTCGCTCTTTACCCGATCATTCAAACATTTTGTGGGCGGTGCGCTGCTCTATTGTTGCGTAGCAATAGAAGCCTGCTCATGCTGCTTTGGCGGCGCTTTTCGCTTTATCTTCGCTCGGACAGAGCGCTAATGGACACGGGAGGGAGCAGCGAAGCGTGTCGTTCGTAATGGAAAGAAAGACACCACTACTTCGCCTCTTTGTTGGACCGCTTGGCCTGAACACGGTGGTCTCGACCAGGACCAGGAACCAATTGAATTTGGATCTTGACATGTCGGTTGTTTTAACCGTAGGCATCTTGCCAGGAAGTTGGTGGGCTCATCATGAATTAGGTCGGGTGGCTGGTGGTTTCGGGATCCCGTAGAAAATCGTCTTTATGCCTCGGGTATTAGCCACAGCTCGTATTCATTCAGTAATTCTACCCTTCTTCATTCTTGGACCTCGCTTCAATATTTTGACTCTTCCATGCTGTGTCTTAGGAACCTTTTCAATACGGTCCGGATTGCTAGCTCCCGTTCATAGTTCCGCTTCTGCAGACGATACACGAGGAAGATTTTTATGGCGGTTCTTCCTTCTAATTACAGGCATATCTATGACTCTTTTTACAGATGAAGCAGGAGGCATCGGTCCGTAGAACCTATAAAAAGAGATGGTTGTGGCGCCAAGTACTCTTGTGCACCTACGTCACTCGGCTCACGCGCAACCCCGCCCGTTATGTTATGTTATGGAAGAATTTAGCTTCTTGTTGGGCTGGTTATTGAGCCAGAATCGGCTGCCGGATTTCGTCCCCGTCCGTAGCGCTTCGAAGTCACTCTGGCGTGGCGCTGCTGGATACTCGATCAATAGGAATAGGAGGAAAAAAGCTTATGATGAGCATCTATTGGAGTCGATCATTTCCAAGATCTAATTCTAGTTTCTTATTATGTAGTGGAAACGCCACAATCTTTCAGTTTTACGCTTACGCTTAAGGGAAGAAATGTTCTTGGTGGATGCAGGCCTGGTACCCCAAAAATTTGTATGCAAGATGAGCTTACAGGACTGCCAATCAAGCGAGCCACCAGGTTTGAGAATAAGGTGGGATCCAAGAATGTAGTGGCTGGTGAATCACTGATCAAAAAGCGGATTTTTGAGAGATTCTTCTTCGATCTAGTGGCTGGTGAATCACTGATCAAAGAGCGAGCAGCCGCCAGGTTTAATGATTTTGTGGGATCCTGGATGTAGCGGTGGCGAACCGCTTCTTCTTCCACAAAGATTGAGACAAAACCGAGCTTGGATAGAATCAAGAAGATTTGGCGAGCGAAGAAAAAGGTCAAAGGGTTTATTATAAAAAAATCAAAGGAGGTTATTCAGTAGCCATCGCGGGTTTCATTACTTTTCTTCCATTCAAAAAAGCTCTTCTAAAAAAAGGATAGCGAATGATCGATTCACCATTGATAGCATTAACCCTAAAAGGAGGGATATTGTGATAATAGCGGCAGATCAAACAAGAACTTGATGAAAAGATAGAAAAAATTATGAAAATCCAAGCCCACCTTAATCCATTTTGTTGAGGATCTTGCACTTATTCCGCCCTATATTTACATAGCCAAGAAAGGCTCTGGCGATCATGCGTGATTGGGAGCGCCTATCGCCTCGGCACGGCACTCTAAAATGCATGTTGGGTTGGGCCAGCAAGAAGACTTCGACTAGGGAGACGAAGAATGGAATTGAAGAAGGCAGCATAGTCTAAGATAACAGAATGGAACACCAACAAGTAAGTGGTGGATTTGGATGGAGTCTCAGAAGAAGAGAAATACGCAGCTAAGCCCAAGATGTCGATCCTTTTTACGCTTATCGCCAAGGTCAGTTCATGAATCCCCTTCCAAACACCAACCCAATCTCCATTCCTTGATGAGAAATGAGCAAGACCATATGTTTCTCAAAATATAGCCCCTATATAAACCTAGCCCTTACTACCCGAACTTCTTGCCTTCAAATAGGACTAACTGCCCAACCCGCTTGCTTATCTTCTACGATCTAATTAAGTTAAGCGGTGGTTCTTTTTTTAAGTGACTAGAACTTCTATCAACTACTATTCTAGCACCCAGCTGTGCCATGTGTTTATTCTATTCTATTCTATTCTATTCTATTCTTGGTATTCCTTTGAATAACTCATCTTTTCGTAAGACAATTTGAAGATCTTCTTAGTCAGCCTATCGTATTCTTATCCTCTAGTGCGGATCCAATCAGATTTTCTAAAGCCAAGGCCCGACATCCATTGTGGGGATCATCTTTATCGGAGACATGGCCTGGTGGTTTCTGATCGAGATTCCTAATCAATAGGGCGAAGAGCTCTTCGCATGATCTGGTCCTACCTTTTGTCTACGCTATTTTTTTGTCCCTTCTCAGCTGCTGTCCTTACTCCGGATAAATTGGAACACATTGATTCCGTTCGTTCCTGCCCTTCGCTTCAGGCCATAGTGCTTCTGAATTATTTCTATACCCCTTTGATGATGCAGCCTCTGACTCTCGTGGGTAAACTCCTACTTGATTAGTTAGAACTTCTCTGTCTCAACTCGTGGACCTATCTATCTTCTTCTTTTTAAGAGATAGGGGTTTGCTATTCTCACGGATTGCTCATATTTATTTACCCCATTGAATAGTTTTTGCCTTGTTTCAGCCCTTCCTTCATCTGAACCTTCCAAGTACTAATCTATCTTTATGGGGAAGACCCTTAATCTGACCTCCGGGCTACCACATCAATTGTAAAAAGTAGTTGAGTCGTGTCTCGGGGAGCAAAAAGAGTGAAATGAGGACGTAAGCCCCTAGGTCTTCCTCTTCCTTCTAAACTAATTGCTTTCGCTTGACTCTTCCGGTAAAAAGTATACCGAGTGGTTGAAGGAAAGCTTAAAAGGAATGGCTTTTCATGTACCAGATCCGTGAGCCGACATCAAGCAAAAATGGACATACAATCAAAGAGTAAGGAGCAGTTATTTGCAATGACGGGTGGATTGGTCAGAGCTGCAAGGAGAGACTCGGTTATGGCGCGATAAAGAGCTTGCTTCAATGCTCGGATTCGGTAGAAAGTAAGAGCAGTAGCATATTCATAGGAGAGCTTTGTACTTGAAATTAGTAGTCCGGTAGTTGGAAAAAGCTCGAATACAGATTCAAAGCATCAAGATAGGTAGTCCTATCATTAGTTGGCGATCATAGCAATTTAAGTAGAAAGCTTGCTTGGGATCGATCATTCAACTAAAGCTGTCGGGCGGGTAGGCTTTGAGGAACATTGGGGTTCCTTATGTTGTGACCGAGCAGATATGTCTATTGTGCCGGCAAAAACAGATTTGCAAGGAGTTTGCCAAAGGCTTTCTCATTCGGAAAAAACAATTTCAAGTATATTTCCTTCTCCATTCTCTGCTCGGATGATTGCCGCCAGTGAATTTCATTGCTGTGGGTCCCGTGTGTGCTCGAATAAGATTGTTTTAGGATTCTATTTAGTTGAATTTCTTGACTCATGGTGCTGGTTATCGAGTTTATGGCGCCGCCGACCATCCAAAAAGTCAAAGATGGCGTTGGCATTTACTTATTATGCTCTCTTCTAATAGTGGTCCCTTGGTATTCAGGTTGTAAAATCCTGATAGGAAAGTCGATCGTTATACCTTGTTTTTGTAATGGCCTATCTTCTTTAAAAAGCCGAAGATAAGGATTTCATAAAACTTTTATGTTCCTTTTTCTTTGAAAAGAAAACCTTACCATTTTTGGGTCATTGTTACCATTTCCATTTCCTGAACCTAAACCTAACTAATACTTAGTTGTTTCCATTTCCTCATCTGGTGATCCTCATCTTCTTACGCTCAAATCCCTTTTTCATATCCAGGCAGGCTTTAGGTACGCTTTAGTTTGAAATCATTAAAGATATGCTCGACCTCGCTTATGTCCATGGTATTATCGCACGTACCTTCTACTATCAACCGATGAGATAGGGCTTTGAAAGGTCGAGTCAGTCTCCTCTTTTTCTTTTAGGTCGCTTAGCGTTCCTCAACCAGCTTTCTCCCGAGAAAGCCTTCACGAGATTCAAAGAAAAGGTTTGAAGGTTGATCTCGGGATCGGTGATAGTTCGAACCAGCAAAGGGAGGCTGAAAAGCCGAGTGCTAACGCACATACTGTAGTTTTGAAGCTAAAGACAGCAGCGAGCTCCGCGTCAAAAAGCGAGCGAGCAGCTAGCGCTACTCTTCCTTTATGAGCGAGACTCTATCCAGATCTATCGATCTAAGAACTCATGAGCTAACCGAAGCGAGCCATGAGGCGCCTATCGGCAAGGCTTGGAAAAGCCTTAAGTTTAGGCTCCCTTCCTTCATCGAACTGATTCACCCGGGTCCAAACCTGCTGAGCTAGCTAATTTTTCCTTTACGAGATCTCGGCTCTTGAATGATTGGAGAGAGCCCCGCCTCCTCTTGGTTGGTGCGGGCCCAGAGTGATGGGACTACTTCCTTAAAGAGCCTTTCGCTCGGGCCGCAGGAGGGGCCCCGATCTATCAATTGAGGGAGCAAAAACAGGCTTTGCTCCCCTTTTTAAATGAAGAAAGAAAGAAGGGTCAAGTTTAGACCGCTCACGTAGTTCTACCCATAGAAAAGATCATGAAAGAGGCGATCAGAATGGTACCGAATCCATTTACGATCCCGAGTTTCGGACACATCGCACTTCCGCTCGGTCGGGCTGCCACTCGGCCCTCTCGACGGATCAAAGAAGAGTGGGGAACCTCTCGCTGGTTTTGGAATTCGACATCGGGAAGTGTTTTCACACCATCGACCGACATCGATTCATCTCAATCTTGAAGGAAGAGATCGACGATTCCAAGTTCTTTACCCCACTCGGAAAAAGTTTTCCACGGACGACTCGTAGGGGGTGAGAAGGGCCCCGACTCCATCCCAAACAGTGTACTACTATCGGCCCTACCAGCAATATCTACCTACACAAGCTCGATCAGAGATAGGAGGATCCATGAAGCACGAAATTCTCTTGTAGTGAAAATAAGATCGGTTCTATTAAGAATAGGTCGTTGTATTGATGACCAAGAAAAGTATGGAAAAGAAGCAAGCTTCAACGCTCCCCAAGACAACAGAGCCCTCATAGTGGGGAGGGTAAAGAGCATCCAACATAAGCGACCTTTCATTCCCTTGTTTCGTCGTGGCACACCCCCCCACAAGCACCCCAGTGAAGGGGAGACCAGAAAACGCTTTCTTTCCCTCTTCAATGACCCTAGCCGCATTCCTTAACAAGCCCTCGAGCCTCCTTTGCGCCGCCTTCCTCATAGAAGCCACTGGGTTGACCCCAAGGTCAATTCAATGGTAGAGAAGGCTTTAATAAGAATTTGGCCATGAGAGACCTTCTTAAGTATTGCAAAAGAAGGGCCTGCTTGATAGAGTTTGGGGAGGCGATACTAGTTATCGGTCGAGAGAGGCCTCGCCCGTAAGTGGCCCCTTTAAAAGCCATTCCTTATTAATAAGGATTTGTTACGCGATATGCCGACGACTTACTACTCGAATCGTGGGTGCCGTATTTCTTCTCATAGAAATACAAAACGTATCACCCACTTCCTACAATCCGTCTCGAACCTTTGGGTAGGCTCCGCAGGATCAACAACCATAGCTGCACGGAGTACGGTAGAATTCCCTGCACGGTCATTCGAAGTCCCCGAGGACGACTCCCATACAATTCTTGCGAGAGCTGGAGAAGCGTCTACGGTAAAGCATCAGATCCATATAACTGCTCGCCACCCACGCTCCGCCATCCATTCCAAGTTTAGGGACCTAGGTTATAGTATCCCTATCAAAGAGCCGCGAAGGGATGAGCGGAAGAGGTCGCTCATGGACGCGTTCAACTAGCGGAGACTCTTGGAAAAGATGGACTAAAAAGTCCCCAAGTTAGCGTATTATGGGGACCGCTACACATCCGCAAAGATCGAGGGGATCTCGTTGTTGCATAGCTCAGTCGAGCAAGGTGCCATCAGCGCTCAACAGCAGTCTCACGATCGGGCATGAGTGTCCAAGAAGAAATTGTATACTCCCTTTGGTCGGAAGGCGGCGGGGAAGGAAGGGGACACCGGGCGGATCTTTCAAGAGCGAATTCCCCATACAGATAGAGGCGCCTATCAAAAGATACTCAAGGCTTCGGATCGAGGTCTCATTAGTCAAGAAGACCCAGCCAATCCACGTGGCCTCTTTGACCAACGCCGACAGAGACATAGTAAATTGGTCCGCGGGCATCGCGATAAGTCCTCTGTCCTACTACAAAAGCTGCGACAACCTTTACCAAGTCCGAACGATTGTCAACTACCAGATCCGCTGGTCGCTATATTCACCCTAGCCCACAAGCACAAATCTTGGTATGAATATAATCCTAAAGTACCCCAAAGACTCAAATATAGTCAATCAAGAAGGTGGTAAGACCCTTGCTGAGTTCCCAAACAGCATAGAGCTTGGGAAGCTCGGACTCGGTCAAGATCCGAACAACGACGGAGCACTCAACTACATGTTTAATAAGTAGTTGTCTTTTCTATTTGGATTTTAGCTAACAGCGTTTACATGAGATTAGTTGAGTAGGCTTGCCTTATCTGCTATAAGATAGCTAGTTGTGGGGCTTTCGAAAAAAAAAAAGGTGAAGGCTTCGCTATCGCTCATGGCTTGTATTGTAGTCGTAGTCTTGTAGTCGGCCCTCCATGCCTCTTTAGTCTTTCTAATCCTCGAGGCCTTTTTCCTTCATTCATTTTGCGGTAGCTACGTCGAGAAAAATAGAACCTTTCCGCCGGAAGATCGCTGCTTCGCTTCGCCACTAGCTTCTACCCACAATGGCTAAAGCTACCTTGAATCAATCAATGAATGAATGATTCAGTAACCCCATGGGTTCGAGGACCCGCTGGTCAAAGGAAAAGGGGTCCAGATTCCGTGACGGAGCCGTATGAGGCGAGAGTCTCACGACTGGTTCCTTTGAGAAGGGTGTGATACCACCACCTATCGTGCCCGACGAGCGGTCCACGGAGCTGCATCCCTACTCACCCGGTCTATGCACATCGCTCTTTCCAGGAGGTTGGCTGCCTATCCTAGATCTTCCCATTTCCAAAAAGATCCCTTGTTCGATCTGGTTTAGTATCAAGGTTCTTCTTTTTCTGTTTCTATATATATGGGTCCGTGCAGCATTTCCACGATATCGTTATGATCAATTAATGGGACTTGGCCGGAAAGTGTTCTTGCCTCTATCATTAGCTCGGGTAGTCCCGTTTGGTGTTTCATCACCTTCGATGGCTCCCTTAATGTATGTGCCGGAAGTTTCTTCGAAGGGGCTACTCCCGAAAATGCCCGCCCTTGTTCGTTTGTCGCTGGGGATTCATTGCTCGTTCTGCGGTTATAAGTAACGAGCCAGCCAATTTCTAGAATAGGGCTGCGGGCAGGAGGGCTTTGTTTGTGCAATCTTGCTCGCAACACCCTCTCCTCCGCGAACCTCGCGATCGCCGCCTCTAACTGAATGCTCAAGCGAGGTCGTGTACAACAACCTTAACCGCACAAGCTGGGCTGGGCCTACCCCATCCCTAGAGGAGCCGATGAGGCGGAAGCTCCACGATGGTTTTGAAGCCGAGCCTTTCCAAGAATGGGGCCTAGGGACCGATATGATGATTGGTTTAGGTAGGGCGGCCGGCCTACTATGGGCACCTATAGGGATTAGTGCGTGAGACCGCGATCCACAAACCGACGCATGGGACTCACCCTTGACTTGAGAATGGAAGAAGGGAAACATAGCATGTCACAAGAGCGAGGCGAGGGGCTCCGCCCCACTGGCCGAGAGGGACGCCCATGAGCCGGGCTTTGGAGATGAGGCCTTTGGCGGCCAAGTCAATTTCAGGCCACCAAACCCTGCAACTAAGGAAAAGGCCCTATGGAGTAAAGGGAAGCGTGTGCGTTGTCACACTCCCGCCTCCAAAGGTGCCTAGAGGACGGGCAGACGCAGCAGAGCGACGCCCAGAGCGGATTCTCCACGAGCGGGGGACAGGAGACGGCCATCTCGAGGCACATCACGACCTCACAGTGCAACACCGGCGAGACCTGTGAAGGTAACCCGATTGGGAGTCGAGGATCCATAGTACCCGCAGCCTCCCGGACTTCATATTCATCATTTTCTAAAGAAAGGGTAAGGGATCTCTTTTCTGCAACGGAAAAAAATAAGCTCCGCTGATTTGACTCGGCACAACCTAACGATACATCCAATACCAATGATCTGTGCCTACCGATACGATACTCCTCCAAAAAATTGACTATATAAAGAGCTAGTGTCAATAAAAAGGCTAATGACAGAGAAGAGTCAATCTCCTTTACTCCTCCCGACACCTCAAGATGAGAAAATCCTTCATCTAGGCGGCGCCCATGCCTACTGGGGAGCAACTTCTACCACGGTGACACATTATCTCCCATTAAAGACCAACGACCCATCCCAAGAGAAGTTGACTGACGGGATGTCTCGAGAAGAAATTCCAGAATTGGTAGCCTCCCAAATCAAACATACATTGACAGGGGTTGCCAACAAAAGAGAGGAAAGAGGCCCTAGTGAATTTGATATGGTACCGCACCCCAAGGAAGGGGTATACTATCTGCGCCAAAATGCAAAATGTTGAATGGGGTAGGGAACCTGAACAACACCTCGCCTTTTCAAAGCTACATGCGGAATCTTGGGGGCAATGAAGCCCTTCTTCTCCTATTCTATACTAACAATCTAATTCTAGGAAGAGTTTCAATCTGAAACTTAAAGGAAGAGCGGTTAGAACAAAGCAAGGGATGACACTTTCAATGCGCCAAACTGCTTTGAGTTAGAGTGCGAAACTTCTTGCTGCAGCCGCTTTATTCGCTGCTTGCTACTTTCTAAAATGGAAGATAAGATGAATGAATGAATAGATTGCATTTTTTTCTAGTTCAATCTATAGTCTAGATTCCATTCCTCGATCCACTCTCATTTAAATGATGGGATTGGGCCATACCAACCTTCACTTAGTCTTAATAAAATATTGCTTCATATCTTCAAGGATTGGGAGGAGGTGGCGTAAAAGGAAGGAAAAAGGAATTGAAATCCGTCCCTTCCTACGTAATCATCGGGCTTGACTTTCCTTACTTTCCCAACCCCGCCATGTAAAAAGAACTCTTTTGTTTTGAGACTAGCTAGTCGCTATGGTTTATGGAAAACTCTTCTCTCTCTGGTCTCACTTGAGTCCTTCTAGAAGTAAATAAAGGAAATGCTTATTCAATCACGGCCTGTCGGACAACCGACCGGATTCAAGCCCTAGCCCTCAACTCGGACGGACTTGTGGAAATCCTCGAAAACAAGTATTGCTCAACTCACCTATCTATAACATAGAAATGTTGCATCCAACCTCGAACGAGAGGTAAAGAATAGGCTACCATACGAGATGAGACGACTTCATTCTTGGCTTTCATCCCTACGCTTAAGAAAGATAAGGGATTGGATTTCATACCTTTTATTTAGAGCTCCGCCGTTCGACTAGAAAATGTAACCTTCCACCATACGTAAACCAAACCTCTTTGCTTTTCGGCTTTTCCTTCCAATAAACATCGGGTGCGAATCTGAGTAGTTCCTTGCTCAAGACCACGAAGCAAGAGCGAAGCGAACCGGTTTTCAATTCATCGAAACTCTTGAAAAGTTCCTTTGCTTTTACAAATAAAGCACCTGCCAACAAATTGGAACCATAATCCCTCCATCCGCCTCGCTCTCTATCTGGTAGTATATGCTCGATCGAGGCCCTATTCTTATTATGATGATTTGGATATTGAATTGCCTTTGATCGATTCATCTTACCATTTTACTAGAGTTTTTTCGAGAAGTTTAACATGAGCGGAATTGGTGTACTTGACCAGTAGTGAACTCTCAGTTGTGTTCGATAGTCGGTTACGAGTTCCCATATCTTACGCAACCTTACCTTTTCTTACTATGGGCCAAATTATGGAGGAAAGCAGAATCACTGTTTTTTAGTAGAACTCACTTTTGCTCTTGGAGAGTACCTTCCACCGTGTCGAGCTATGGATCCAAAGCCTACTAGTTAGCTTTGAAGGTTTAGGCTTGAGAGAAATCTGGAATGTAACACCGCACTCCCTCCTATCAACTTATTCAGATTTGCTTATTTCTTTCTCTTTCGCTTTTGTAGATATAGGCTTTGGTGGATTCTCTCAAGGCTCGAGTGAAGTGACAAGCACATATTACCGGAAGCTAGTGATCCCGCCCGCCAGCTCAGCATGCTTTAGAGCTCCTTGATTGGTACGAGGTAGTGATAGCAAGAGGCAACTCTCAATTGTTGTAATATAGAGACCTCTTTCAATGATTATAGATCCAAAGGATCGTTATTGATAGGAAACGCCAAGAGTCCTTGACTTTGACTTGAAGAATGGAATCCGCCTTCTTCTTCTTATTCTTCCGAAAGTCTCCCAGCGTGGTATCATCGGATCCACAAGGTCAATTTGTATCCATTTGTTCGAAACCGAAATGCCAACTACTCACTTCTTGCCGAGGATGAAGGTGCCATGGGTGATAGCGCCAGCCATTCCCTCATTGAAAAGAAAGCGCCAACCCTGCTACTAAAGCTAAGGCCAACCGCAGCCCAGTGAAATGAAATGCGATGAAAAATAACATAGATTAATCTTGATGCGATCGATGCAGACACACTTCTTTTCTTACAAGGCTACTGATCGAAACAACAACTTCGCAAATCACCCTAAGAGTGCCATACGAAAAAACAAAAGCAACTGTGGGTATAGACCAATTTCCTGCCCCGTAAGAGGCTCACCTACCAAACCCTGCTCTTTGCACGCCATCGAGCTCTCCTCATACCGAGTATCTAGGCATTTCTTCTCACAGACGGTTGGGAGAAAGTTGGCATTCTTTAATATGTCACTGGGGACCCGTGCTTACTTGATGGAATGGATGGGATGATGTGTTTCAGTTCAGCCAAGAGTGGAGGTTTCTCGGCCTAGTCGCAGAAGAGCCCCTTCTTTTCTAGTTAGTTGAAAGAAAAGCAATGGGAAAGGTTGGCTTACCAGTTAATTGGTCTCAGATCATATCTTGCTATGGTGGGACATCCTCTCAGATTTAGGTATCCGGGCTGGCTGTTAGCTTTAGTCGTTCGGCACTCTTCCTTCATTCTCATTCAACAAGGAGAAGTGTCTAATCAAAATCATTGGTTGAGCCTCGCGATATTATATGATGTCATCCTCGAATTGAACTAGCGTTTAAGGTCGATCAAGTTCAAACAATTCGCTCTGCAAGATCAATCGATATCAAGTAAGAGATAGGCGCTTCCTATTAGTTATAGACCGCTACGTGACAAGTGGATCCCTTTAGGTTTAGTTGTTAATTGTACTATTCTCTTCAATAATTAGGTCTTCCGTATTCCTATTGGGGTCAAGTGGTCTTCACCACTCACCGAGTCTGGATTCGTTTCATGGGTATTATTTGATGAGTGATCATCAATCTCTTCCATTGCTCCTATGTGCTGCTATACATACAAGGTACATGGGCCATGGGGCCTAACACACACTATACAGCCCACCCAATACTCAACACTCCCAGGCTAAAGATATCCAACATGCCTATCTTGTTACAAATTGCTAAACCTCATAAGGACCTACTGCTTAGTAAAACAATCAGCTACCTGTTCACTATACTTAATGTTACCCCTTCTTCGATCGAACAATCTCAATCCCAAGGAAGTATCAAGAGGTCCAAGATCCTTTACCTCAAATGCTTCTCCAGCCTTGCCTTCAAACATTTGATTTCTTCAACATCGTCTCCAAGAATCACAATATCATCCACATACACCGCCAAAATGGTGATATGGATTCGTCTATGCCGGCATCAGATGATCTCCATTACACCGAGAGTAGCCCATACCACAAACAACTCTCTGAACCTGTCCACGCCTGTGGCGCATCGTTTCAAGCCATACAAAGATTTCTTGAGCCTACACACCTTCCCATCACTGCTTTGTTCCAAAACCCGGAGGAATGTCCATATGGATCTCTTCTTGTAAATAACCACCATGAAGAAAAGCATTCTTCACATCTAGCTGATGTAAAGGCCACCCAAAGTAAGTTGATTGCGCATGAGATTAAGGTTCTCACCGTGTCCATCTTCGCCATCGGTGCTTTGGTCTCATCATAGTCTATGTCCCATCTTCCTATAACCTTTTGCAATTAGCCTTGCCTTCTATCTATCCACCTTACCCTCCGAGTCTGCTTTTACGGTGAACACCCATTTGCATCCAACCGCTTTTTTCTGCTGGGAGTGGAAGAAGATCCCACGCCTTGTTCTTGAAGTGCACCAAGCTCCTCCTTCATTGCGTCTTTCTTTCCACCGGGATCCAGCTTTGCAGCCTTCCAATCCTTTGGAATAGACACTCGATTGTAGAGATGCAATGAATGCTTTGTAAAAGGGTGAGACATAAGAGTCTGAAACTCAATTTGCAATGTCATGCTCATAGCCATATCGGACCGGAGGCTTTCCAAAGATTAGTCCTAGTCTCTCTGCAGAGTGCAAGCGGCAATTCCAAACGCCGAGAGATTACTATAGAACCAAGGCGGTACTTTGATCTCGATAACGCCTACTACGATTTGATCCATTAACACAACGACAAGCGCTGGTACCTTCAGAGGTATGCCACGGGGCTCACTACCGGATTAACACTTTCCAAACGAAATAGCTGGGCATCGGCGGCGACAATCAGCGGATGAAGGAGTGGATGAAAAGGGTACCGAGTGCTTGCATGCCGGATCAGCCCAATCCCTATTAGTGAGTGATCAAGCAAGGTCAAAAAGAAGAGCAAGCCCACGGCTAGGCATAGTATCAAGAGATTGCTCGCCCGTCGCATGCCTAACGAATCCAGAGAAACAAGAAAAGCATGACCAATTGAAGGGGTCGACTGCCCAAGGAGACTAAAATAACTATTAAGTAAGGAAGGAGGGGATTTAGTCACACCCACACCTAGCCCTTGGATGAAGTAGGGCAGCAGCTAATGGGTCAAGTTTTGATACTGGTTCCTCAAAACAGCTTTTTGACTCTATGGGACATTTATGGAATTTCTTCCATCGGCAAGAGTACCTTTGTTTCTCAACTTTAATGATTTTTTAGTCTCTCGATACTAACTAATTAGTTAGGGGAGGTGCTTACTTTTGTAGTTAAGGATCCAAAGAAACAGGTCTGGGGTATCACAAGATGAAAGCGGAATGCTCAAGCATAGAGAAGTGAAGTACAAGATGAATAAGGAATGGTGGCACTTTGGCTAATGCAAACTCTCGGTGATAGGGAAGAGGGGGCGGCTAGCTAGGGCTTACCTCGACTCCCTTTTACTCCAAAGATCTCAAATAATACTATAAAATATGTGCTTGCAATAAATGAAGCTAAAGGAAGAAAAGCAATAAAACTAATTCACTTGCTTCTTGGGATCGATAAATGGCTTTTTTTCATTTGGGACTGCCTCTTCCAAGAGTTCATCCACGAAAGGAATGGGATATTTTATTAATGGTAAGGCTATTTAGTTTCGTAGTCTATACACAATCGCCAACTCCCACCCATCCTACCTACAGTGTACAGGACTTGAAAAGGGCAAAGGGCTTGAGCTTGGCCTAATCACAAAGAAAGCTGCTAGCATTTCATCGACCAACTTTTCAATGGCTGCCTTTGATCGTGCGAGTATCTATACGGCCTGAGATTAATCGGCTCAGCTCCCTCCGTAAGAGGTATTACATGATCATGGGTCCGGTGGTAACTCTTTGGCTCATTGAAAATGAATCAAATGATTCCGCCGATGGATTGGATCCTGCTCAAGTTCCTGCTCAATAGAAAAGGTAATTTGCTTGTTATCAAATGGAGGGTTATCTCCGCCTTGACCGAAGGTATCTTTCCGTATGCCTAACTTGTCTTCTGCTTCGTGAAGTCAAGCTAAGTGCAACGCGTTATATAGTGATTGATGTGCCTACTCACTCTATCTATAGCCCTTTCTTTTGCTTTGAAATGATCAACCTTGATCTCCGCCACAAGAAAAGAAGAATAAAAAACCGTTATGATTAAGTGGAAAAGTTGTATCGAGAGATAAAATGATTTATTTCGACGGTTGCATGACCGCTCATTTCTGTCGATTCAGCTCTCTACCGTTGACCAAAAGTCTGATCTAGCTTTGTGCGAGGCGAGGTAAGGATAGGATCCTTATGTAGGAGAACTTGTTTCAGGATTTTGGTATCCTTCTAGCCCAGCTCCGCTCTGAAATTCCATTATCCTGGCTCTACGACTTTTTGCACTCTTTCTTTGAATTGAAGTCACTCAGAATCAAAAGGCACACCACGAAGGCGTATTGAAGAACTGGACCTATAGGGTCATGAGAAGATCTCTCACTAAGCTACCAATCGGGGTCTATTTTTCACTCTCTGCTATTATTCAAGTTTTATCGCTAATGATACTATGTTTATGAACATAATAAGGAAGAGGTTCTTATTAAGTAGGGGAAGAATACGGAAGCTGGTCCTATCGAAAGTCAAGGTACGGGTCCTGTGGGTCACTGTTTCAGCATAGGTCGGCGGATCAAGTAGTTCCAATTGTGGACCACCAAAGCAGCGTATTTCAGATCCGACGGAGAAGCAAAGCACCCAAAGAAGAGTGTGGTGATAAGTATGGTGATAAATGGGCGCTGGTCACAAATGCCCCAAGACCATTCCTCCGACGCCTTCCCTTAGGCTCCTATGGGCGGCAGCCGTAGAATTAATATAGCAAGCGGTGCTTGCGCTTCAGAGGCAATATGAGATAAAGCTGACTAAGAGAAAGAAGTAAGCGTATCTTGCAGCTGTTTTCATTCCTAGATCTTGAATCAGATAAGATCAAGCATTGATCCGATGGATCAAATGCTTTCGGATGAACTACTCGATCAAGGGCTTATTAAGAAAAGTAAGGAAGGAAGCTGTCACCGCGTAGTGGTATCTTTTACCGACTATCTCCTCCACCAATATATCCAATACTTGGACTCCTCGAGAAAGGATTTCTCTCCTTGAAGAGACCGAACTAGACTAGTGGCGGATGGAAGGGATGGGACTAACTACGCTCCAAAGACTTGATCAACAACATCTGTTCCTTAACTCTATGTATCCGCCCTTTTTATATCAACATTCCGAATTTAGCTCTACTACCGGAGCCTTTCGATAGGAAGGAATGGAATCTTATCTTACACGAGAGGCCTCTTTCCAAGCCCTCCGTGCAATCTGAATAGGAGACTCGAATCCTATTCAGATTGCCAATGATCGATCAAGCATGAACTAACCAAGCATATTGGTTTCGATCACGCCTATCCCAAGTCAATAGAGCAATTTAGAGCGAGCGGTATCTTTTGCTAATGAAATGAGATTGGATATGAATGTGGAATTCATTGAGTGGAGAGATGAACTAATCTATACTCGCCTGCCTTCCATTTCTCTCAAGATTTCGTTTACAACACAACATCAAACTCCAATTTCATGAATTGATAGGTAAGGATCATTGTCGAACAGCTCTTCTTCATTTCTTCCGAATTCTTTCTTCTAAGGTAGTAGGTATCGGGTTTCCCTGTTCATACTCCGAACATGAGTTAATATACTCTTGTAGAGCAGATCACTTAGGGCTTTATACTGGTTCGACGGTGGGTTCTTGTTCCTTTCTCTTCTTTGTCCGTCCACTCCCTTTGTTTTCAACAGTCTTTTGAGCTTACGTACCACTTGGTGTGATCTCATTCTTGAATGCTAACACCACGGTGTCTCCTAACGCCACGCTTTCTAAGCAACCTGAGTGTTCTCTCAACTAGGTGAACAATCCAGGCGATAGCGTGAAAGGGCCTCGCCATTGCTCATCCAGCCACTACATCAGCCTCCTCGTGTTCCTAAGGGCTACCACCAACTAATGCTTTTCGACTTCGGCTAGAGCTACTAACCTACCTCGAACAAGAGCTGCATCCCGTAGCGCTTTGAATCATCATTTTACTATTCCTAGGTTCGATTCCTGCTGTCTTTACTTTGCCTTGCCTCTATGCCTTCCGGTGGGTGACCTGTGACACAGAGATGGTTCGATGGTTGGTGACTCTAAGCCGAGTGATGCTTTCTTAGTTTCATAAATGCCTTTCTAAGCCCTTTCCAATCAATGGAGAATGGTTACTAGAGCTAGCGCTTTGTCCACTTTAGAACACTAAGAACGTAATAAGCCTAGCGGGACAAATGCACTCTGTGTTAGTCCGATCACTTAGCTTTTGCTTTCGACTCCCATCGATGCCTATTGCATGACTCTCATTCACCAAACTAGAAACTATGTTTACAGCTGGAACGATGAATGTAATCCTACTATTCTTTAAGGAAGGGTAGGGTCGTTCTCGAGTACGGTACTATGGACATCGGGGCATATTGAATATAGTCATATAATTTGGTGTCTTGACACACCCGTAAAGGTTTCTACCCACGCAAGGAAAATGAAGAAAGCAAGCCAAATTTGAAATGTATTAAGCTATCGATCGGGGATATAACACTATGAGGGTTGTTAAGGCGGGGCTAGGAGCTTGATATCTGCCGACTCGAGAATCAAATGAGCACAGGGGACCCTAGTCAACATTCATATTTCTACCCACCGTGGATGATCGGTCACCTTAGTTCCAATTTAGCTACTGTTCATTTTGTTGAACTCCAAGAAGGACCGATTGCTATGTACTCTTGAGAAACAAGATGTTATGACGCCATTGCTGTTCAGGGTCCAATGATCCACCTATGTTTGTGTCGGATCTTATCCATGCTGCAACCAGGCCGTGGAATATGGAGGTGGTTAGAGAACATATGTATGAGATGGACGCCAAGAAGAGCTTAACATTCCCATCACCATGTTGCCCACCGGAAAGAATGGAAGAGGATTTTTCAGTATCACATTCGATCGACTTAACAGATCCGTCTCCCATAGTAATATTATGACAGTCTCTCTTGCCCTTCGTACTTACTTGAAACAGGAATTTCTTGGTGCTCAACTGCTTATTCTGCTTTTCCGTACCGTATAGATAGATAGAAAGCGATTCAATCGAGAAAAGGATCAACTGATCCACCTCTTTACTTTTTGGTTTTTATTCGGCTGTTTCAGCATAGGTTGCATTTTAAAACAAAAGAAAAGAGCAAGTTCCCACAGGCGAAGAGCTGCTTCCGAGAAATCTTTTACCCCTTTACGCTCTTCGGGCTGCTAACAACGAGCTAATACACGTGAACGGCACGGCTCCTACACCGCTTAACTCCAATAATAGAACCTGGTCCCACATCCCTTGCATTTGATAATGAAACAATCAGAATTTGTTGAATTGAAATATGTTCAATCTCATTTCTTTTACGTGGTTTTGACAACTATCAATTATCTCTTTCCTCGGCTTCCTACACGGATATAGCCGTAAACGGTATCTAGTAGGCAACCGGGAACTACATTAGCTTAGGGGATCGGGTAGCTAGCGCCTCCTCGGCAAAGCAGATAAGAAGCAATTCCACCATTGGGAACGGCACGCCCCTTCCCTAGGGCTAGAGGTATTTACACGCTGCATTGAACCTAACGCTAGAGCGAGTACTACGATGAAAATCACTTTTACGAGCGATACCTTTGTCTTTGGTGCTTGAGTTGTCCTCCCGGTGTGGTCCTTGGTTTCGGAAATGACATATTGAACCGGTATCTTTAGCATATAAAAATCCTTTGTTTGACGGCATCCTCCTCTAAAGCTGCTTCCTTCCTTTCCGGTTCGTAGTGGTTACGAGCAGAAGTGCAATTCAAAGCGCATTCAATAGTTGTATTAGATAGTTTAGATATAGTGACCCACTAGTTCGAGATGCATCGACCTTGGCCATTGCACGCTAACTACGGTCATTATATGTCAATTCGGATCGCATAATCGGAAGCAAAGATCGGGGATTGCCAACTTGAATGAATGTAATCCGTTACGTGTAGGGAGATTTATTATTGAGTTGATAACGCACTCCGTTTACTAACATTGAGAACTATGCCATGGAATGGAATATTCCCATTTCCGATGGTTTATAAATACTTTATACGCAACCAGTTCATATCACTTGTCTTTCTGGTCTTTCAGAATCTCATCGAATACTAGTAAATGCTTTCGAAGAGAAAATAGAAGCACTAGAGAGCTCAAGTTCACTTCATTCATCACAAGATGCAAATGATAATCAAAATGGAGCTAATGAGGAAGAAATCACTTCTACTTAAACTTTTTGGAGTGAAATACCAACCAACACATAAAGCAATAACCAGATAGATAGAATGATAACAGGTAATACGAAGATATCAACACAGCCGGAGTCACGAGGCTCGATAATGACCAATGGGTTAGGATCTGAGGAAGCTTAGTTTGATGATGGAATATTCGTTGTTACGATTGTTGAGATATCGCAAATCCACTTATCCAACAATTTCAGTCCATTTTCCTACTTTTTTTCGCAAGGGGTTCAAGGGAAAGCATTATTCTATCCTTAATATGACTCTCGTCACATGGATGCTCTTTGGCTGCTACAAAACCCCTATAGTCGAAAAAAAGATCAAACAGGAGAAAACGAGGATAACCCAGATCACTCGGACTAGCTGAACTCTCGTAACAAACACAACCTAGGTGGTTTGACTAACATTTTGGCACATTAGACTAACCTAAGACAACTCCTGGCTACATTCAGTCCTATCGAGATACAAGCTGTTACCAACTTGATACAACGCAAGTCACAAGCTTGACACAACGAGAATGGCTGCAATCGACAACTCCTGCATCTGAGATTGACAACTCTAGTAACAGAGAATGACAACTCCTGCAGCAGATATTGACAGAGCATGACACTCTCAACTGAGCTCAATCCAGCTGTGAACAATAAACAACACCGAAAGTAAACAACACGGTTATCACAAAACTGGGACTCGGATTACAACACTATAGGCAATGAACCACCACTAACGGCCCATAAGGTTAGCGATGGCAGTCACGACCGTGGAGTACTTGCCGATCCATCACGAGGATCAGATCATTTAGTGAGCTAAAACTTAAGGAACATGTATGTGAGAGTTCCACTTTAGCTCCCTCACCACCAAAGGGACGAGCAGCCCTATACCACGGTAGCCACACTCTAGTGTCCTTTTCTACTTAGTTGGACAGATCACTTCAGAAAATCGTATAAAAATCAAGCAAGAAAACGGATGCGCTAACGCTAACGGCTTTCGCGCTTAGTTGCTCAAAAATCATATAAAAATCAAGCAAGAAAACGGATAAGCTATCGCATAGCGGCTTTCGCGCTTAGTTGCTCAATCCGTTGCTTGCTTCTCTTACGTCTTGGAAAAGTGAGGATTTCCTATCTGATCCAAGGAAGGAAGAGGTGGAAAGTGTTGTTGTGTCAAATCGAGATTGTGTGGGTGTCCGCCATGTTCGACGCTATCGAAAATCATGCATTGGATGGATGCCGGGCATTGAGAAGGAAGGACGCTTCAGAGGCGAAAGGCCATGGGGAGAGATTTTTCGTGATCCATGGATCTCCGATCGGAAACCGTATCCAAGCTCCGTGGCTAGTCTGCGCTCTTTGGACTTTTCAAACTTAGCGAACTGAAACATCCGAGTAGCTAAAGGAAGGAAAATCAACCGAGACCCGTTAGTAGCGGCGGCGAGAGCGAACAAGGGTTTTCATCAAAAGAAATCCAAGCGGTTTCATTCGATTTGTTGTGGATTGATGATGGAAAACCAGCAAGCAGCAAGCATAGTTAGAAAAGTTGCCGTCAGCGCGCCCTCACGGAGTTGTACAAAGTCCACAACCGTTTTGGGGCGCAAGCATAGGCAACACAGACTGATGACGGGTGGGGCGCGCGATGAACTGGTTTTCTAAAAGATTGGAAGATCCGCCAAAGAAGGTGATAGCCCTGTTCATTCGCTCCCATGGTTCGATCCTTCCCGGTAAAACGCGCGTGTTCGAATGATGATCGCTTACGCGAGAAAGGGGACCACCCTCTAAGCCTAAGTATTCCTCAATGACCGATAGCGTATAAGTACCGTGAGGGAAAGGTGAAAAGAATCCCAATCGGGAGTGCAATAGAGAACACGAGATCCGATCGCGAACAATCAGTCGAAGGAGCGGAGCGCTGGGCGACTCACTCTAACGGCGCACTTTCGCATGATGGGTCAGCGAGGAAATGGGTACAATGGCTTAAGCCATTAGGTGTAGGCGCTTTCAGAGGTGGAAGATTTACGTTCTTCCTATTTGACCCAAACCGATCGATCTAGCCATGAGCAGGTTGAAGAGAGCTCTAACAGGCCTTGAGGACCGAACCCACGATGTGGCAAAATACGGGATGACTTGTGGCTAGGGGTGAAAGGCCAACCAAGATCGGATATAGCTGGTTTTCCGCGAAATCTATTTCAAGAGAGCGTAT